>JAJFDI010000132.1:0-71225 GCA_028637685.1 Xylariaceae sp. X3-2
TTTGATAGTTTGTCCGATGCGCTCCGCTCCTCCGTTAAGGTCCTGGGTGTGTGGTGGCGAGACCACCAGCCTGATCCCGTGGGTAGCGTGTAAGGCGTTCGCTAGCCAGGAGGTCTCTGATGCGCTCCCTGCGAGCTCACCATCGCACTCGATATCGAGTACCCTTGTGTCGTATCTTTGGAACAGGAGATTGGCGATGTCTTGTAGGGTGCGCAGGAGCGTATCGGCACGTTTATTGTCGAAGTAGTAGTCCCAGGTGTATCCGGAGTAACGATCCATTATGAGGACTACTCGGTAGAACCTTCCTTCACCGGGAGTGTCATACTCGTGGAAATCCACTGCCAGGCGTGTCCCTGCGGAGTGCACCTCATCGCGAGCTTCACGGATGATGTGGCGGCGAGCCTTGGAGATACCACACGCAACGCAGTCCGTGGTGCGAATTGCGTCGTCAGGTCGCGGAGCGAGGTACACCCCCTCCGTCATGGATAGCAGGCGCTTTAGAGGTTCTGGTCCAATGTGCCCGAGCCTCTGATGCCACCTGTAGAGGGACGCGCGGGCCTTGGATCTTCCTGTGTAGCTGTTTAGTAGATTCCTCCGGATGTAAAACGATTGAGGGGAGCACTCCGGTGCGTTGTATTCGATTACGAACTGGCCGTGTATCTTGGCCAGCTCGCACAGCACTTCTCCCCACTTGTGGCGAAGAACGCTTCGCTGGGGGTTGTTGTCAAAGTAGACTCCTTTCCTGTTGAGGGTCTGTAGGGATACCAAGCTGGTAGACATGCTTGGGCAGTAGGCCACTCCTGTCAGGCGATAAACGGAAGGGCCTCTTGCACTGGTCACTCGTAGCTGTACTTCACCGTACGCCAGTATTGGTACGCTCCCAGAGCCAGCTACCACCACATCTTCAGGGCTCGCGGGCTTCATGTGAGTGAACCGGGACCGAGTATTGAAGATGTGGATGCTGGATCCGGAGTCTAGGATGGCGCTTCTTCGAAGGGGGTAGTCTATTGCGGGACCCTCTTGCAGGACAAAGGAGCTGATCACCTCTGCCACGGGTGGACGATAGAGTCAATGCGTGGTCCGGCGTTTGTGTTGAGCTCTCTTAAGTGCGCGCTTTATCTCGGGTATCGTAGCGATGCGTGCGTTGGCGATGCGTTCGGTAGACTTGCTAGGTAACCAGCCTTCTGGACGGAGGTTGGGATTAGCGAACCAGCACCGGTGTATAGGGTGGCGTCCGTAACATATCAGGCAGTCTCCCACGTTGGGATTCTCCTTTTCCGACTCAGTGCGCTCCTCGATTCTTGGGCGCTTGGGGAGAGTGTCTGATGGGCTCGCTTGCCACCTGGGGGTAGACCAGCGCGGAGTTTGTCGCCGTATGGGGGTCCTCGCCGGCGTCCGTGGTGGAGGAGTGTGTGTTGCCTCTTCAGGGACGCTGGTAGGCTCCCCATCTTCGTCTTCTCCTTCAGGATCCAGGGAGGTGACAAATGCACCCCCCCTTACAACCCTCGCGGAGGGTCGTGCAGAGGCGACGAGGATACAGGCTTCCTGGCGAAGCTCTGTGGCGATGTCCTCGAACCTCAGGGAGTTCTCCCTTATTTCTCTCGTATGCGTACTTCTGAAGGTAGTTGCCCACGTCGGGTGGGTGGCTCGGAGAGCTCGCTCGATGTCTGCGACCAACTTGTAGGACTCGGTCACTTCTGCGCCTGCGCGCTCGGCTTTCATCACTCTAGTCAACCAGTCGTCGCACCACTTTGGAAGATCCTTGATGAGCTTCCCGGTCGCTGCATTGATGAAGGCCTCGTATTCGTTCTTGTACTTGAACTTCAGGGAACGCCTGGAGACCTCTCCCAACTCCACGAGCCTGTCGTACCACTTGTCGAGTGTCTCTTCGGCGGGCATGTAGGTGATGCGCTTGTCGGGGTCGACCGTCTCTCGCATCCACTCCACAAGCTCCGAGACCCTCGATCGGTGGGTGTTGTAGCGCTTCAGCATGATATCGTGTTGCTGCTCTGCCGCTATATAGAGGGCTCGTGCGTTGGCCGTGAGGTCCGCCAGGGTAGGATTCTGGCGGTTGCCGTTCGCCATCAGGGGGTACTCGGCCATCCTGGGAGCCCGTGGCTTCTCTGGCCAAGGAGTACGCTCCTCGCCTGGCGCCACGTATTCCCAGAGGTCTAGGTTTCGGGCGCGAGCTGTGAAATCCTCGTTCCACAGCGGGAAATCGTCCGGAGACTTGAGGGTAACCTTCGTAAGCTTCGACATGACTTCGTTCTTTCAATACTCTTGGTAGGCTCGTTCTCTCGTAGAGGATAGGGATCGTATGAGACTCTTAATTGTCAGATTGGAGTGATTATGTAATTCGTCCGTATTGTTGTTGGTGAGCTCCCCCAATTCGGGGAGCTTACCAAGAGTCTTTATATAGGAATAAATTTACATAATTATTTTGTGCGCTCCAGCCACCCCCAGCCCCATGTGGCTCAGTGTCTTATGTAATCCAGTATTATCCAACAGTGTGTCCCATTCAACGGCCCTACGTACTACATATCGGCTCTGTGATAATAGGTACGGACTTGATTATCACCAGACTGGTGTGTAGGTGCCTACGAGTAGGTACGATTGTTACCAAGATATGGGACTTGACTGCGTGCTCACGTCTCAGGGTCTCTCGCTACGGTTGAATTCGGTGCAATAGCACGTAAACTGGGTTTGTTATTATTGTATTGTGGAATAGTTTCGTATCGACTGGCCAGGCTTTCTTCTTTGGGAGTCAAGTTGACGTCTCTGAATCTTCCTTGATAGAACTTCTATCTAGATAATTTTTTTTTTCCTGTACGAGTATACTATAGCAACAATGTCAGACAAGAAACTAGTTATTGTTCCGTGCCTACGCATACTATGACTAGACGTCGTGAACTCATCATTCCCAGTCACCCGGTCAATCGTGCGCTGTACTTGTATTCTGTACGCTACTGTAGGTCAGACAGGCATCTGATAATCTGAGCGCCCACATGGGGTGTAGGTGGACATCATCCATCCGTAACTCTGGTAGGTAGGCCAAGTTATTGGCAGGCCAGGCAAGATGAGCAACACCATTTGCTACTTTATCATCTAGGTGCCTGTTGACCTACGAAGTACTCGTAGAGTTCATGCCTCCGTCCTTGGGTCCATCGTCTGGGCGAGCACATACGCAGTAATAGTGTAGATGCTGCATCTTTACGAACGGCAAGTATGAGTCCACTGGCTATGGGCTTATATTATAGAGAATCCGCATACTGTAGATTGGTCTCCAAGCTGTACTCGCAATCCATATGGAATCGAAATGTCGGCGTTACGCCTCCGAACTGCAGCTGTAGAATGGCACGACTGGCCATGCTTGCTTCCTACAAGCAGGTATCGTGCATATGTTCGAGTACCTACATGGATGACTGCTTACATCCAGTATCTACACGTACGCTTCTCGGTCTCCGCTCCATTACCTGCCCGGGTTGCCTACCCTTGGCAACCATTCGTTCCATCTCCCTGCTCATGGCCCGGTTCACCGCAATACTTTTCTTCCCTTCTTGTAGGCCCAGGGCACGGAGATAAAGGTAGTGTTGCTACCTCGACGCTCTCTGACACTCTCGAGATGTGAAACGGTGATACTTGCGCATAGCGCGCACGCAATTATTCACTCCTCTTGCCACAATAACCCCACCGTCGACAACTGATCACGAGTTGGGTTTTGCCGAAGCAAAATGCAATATATCTGTCGGTAGTAACCAAAAAAATAGATACCGAGATGATAAAACATGGATAAATCTGTGAATGCCAACCTTGTTTTTGACATGTGATTCGGCACTATTTATAACAAAGTGTAACCAGCTGAAAAAAAAGTCAGGCCTGGTGAATCTCGCCCAGTGACTGTTCCAAGTTGACGTATGGACGGATTACGCCCGTCCCTCCTCCCGGTACCTAACGGATTAATTGCCTTTTACCTAACCTACCTGTGATACGGGTTGGGAACATACCTAAATCCGTAAATTTAGCAGTGTTCCCAACGCGGCAGGAATAGGTTGCCAGTGAGGTCAACGGGGTGGAGTTTTAGCGTGGAAGTGTGGGCGGGGGGTTCCGTCTCGTTGGTAGGTAGACTGATTTGTCCACTAATGATGCTATAGGTATGTACCTACAAAGAGTTGCGAGCGGGGAGTCTGTGGTCGCACCTGCCGAAGGTACCTACCAATGGCGAACAACCTGAGCCATTACTGGTCGGCAAATGAAGACACACAAGGGCGATAAATGACTTATCCAGAGACGAAAATAGACGAGGAATGCTGCACATGTTCTCTTTGTTTGAAACAAGCTGGGTATGTACTTTGTATTGCTGAGAGACATTCAACGGCTTGTATGTAGGTACCTAGGTAGGTTATGTACATTAGGTAGGTACGGAGTAGTGGGAGGTACGGATTCGCAGTACCGGACACCCACCAACAGTGATAAATTCTGTAGGTTAGGTACCTAATGTACCTTAGGTACCTACCTAACCTATGTACATACCACGGAACTCGAACTGGCAGTTCATACCTATCCACCTAATTAGGTTTAGGGTATCTATGGTTTACACTCGACGTAACCTATGTACCATCCGCATGTACGATACCTAACCTCTCAAGATTGCCTGGAAATGTTTGAAGATGCTTCATAAAGGGACCTCAGTACCTACCTACTTGTACATTAAAGAGAACCTTAGGCAGATAATACATTAGGTAGGTACCTTTAAAGTAAGAATGGCAGTACCTAAGTACAAATTAAATGTGCAAAAATGAACCTACCTAACGTAGGCGTACGTACCTACCTAGGTACGTAGGTACTCGTACGCAAGATCACACCTGAGGTACCTAACCTACCTGGGTACCGGTAGGTCCATGTAAACAACGCCAGGGTACTTGTGAGAGTGGGTTCGTAACCTCAAACTTGGTCGGATGTACTTTGGCAAACACGCCAGGTCATATGGACTTTGGTACCAAATTAAGGTACTCTTTCATGTAACTTGGGAGGTACCTTAAGTATTCCGTACCTTCCTCTTTCTCTGGGCCCACGAAGTATTACCTACATAGGATAAGTCGGATAAGGTGAGGTAGGTACGACTGCCCAACCTGCTATGTATTCCCACCCAGATGTCGGCACTGTGCAGATGCACTGTAGCGCCCATTGGTCCGTAAACCCCCACACTGTTATTCTGCCGCAATGAATCAATGGAAATACATTGGCCACAGTGCACACCGTGGGCTACAGAAACTTGCAGTGCAAGCTAAGGCCCTCCCCCCTCCTCTTTACCAAAAAAAATTCAAGCCCGTACTCCAGCTAATTTTTTCTCCCACTCTTTCCACACACACATTTGATCCTCCGATCATCCACCTTAGAAGAACCCTTCTCAAGGTACAAGTTTATGATCACGCTGCCTCCGCCTCGAGAAAATTTTTTTTCTTCCAGGCTGGACTCTCACTTGTGTCTTTCTGTTTCTCTTCTCAGAGAAATCCCGATCCTTCCCTCTGCTATTGAGAGCGAGACAAGACCTGGCGACCGACCCGACGCACACTACGATACTACGTACGTCCTGCGCACACGTTGCATTCCCCTACCTGCATCCTCCCCATCTTCCCATCCTTCCCATCTTCACATCCTCCCATCTCCCCATCGTTCCATCCTCCCTGTCTCTTGTCTTCTCTGTCGGCTGTATCTAACTCATCCCGCGACTAGACTCTGCCAGCAGTAGTGGTAGTATCAGCGCTGCTCGACGCCGCTACTGTGTCGTTCGCCCGCGAGACGTTTCGACGCCATCTCACCCTCTCCCACCGCTATCGCTATCGACGCCGGACCCCAGGCCTCCATCACGACTCGGAAGAAGGGTGCTTCCCCCCGCACCTAACTAATTTAATTCGCACGTCCATTCTTTAATTCTTCTTCGCCCGTTGTCCCGTCTGTTCGGATTTGACATTCGACCTTCGACGTGGCCCACCGTGCACTTCGGTTACTTCCTTTCCCCAGTCTCAGGCACCGGGAGGGAGTTCTTCAGCATAACCACACGAAGAAACGAGAATTAGTATTCGCTCGAGCGATCACCGAGTCTCCAACTCATTACCAACACCTTTGGTACTTATGACTTCTACGGGTAGCCAACAGCCCGCCAACGCTGCGTCCAACAACACTGCGGCTCCTGCTGCTACGTCCTACGCTACAGCTGCTGGCGCGGTTAAGAAGCCGGCATCGACGCCCGTTGTTGCGACTGGCTCAACCCCGCCCGTTGTTGCTGGCGGTTCCTCGGCGACCGCGAACCATGCCAAGTCGTTCTCCGTATCGCCCATGAACGGCCGCCCCAACATTCAGCCCGCTGTACCCGCCGTTGCGCACGGCACTTCTACTATCAACGGTCAAAACGACAACAACCGCAAGAGTTCTGTCACTATGAGTGGCCCTAATACCTACTCCGCCGCTAATGGCGGTTCGGCTGGTGCAAAGCCAGAAATCCAATTCCGCTACCAGGAGTCCCCTGCGACCACCCACAGTATTCCACAGCATCCTACTGCACCGGTTCCGATTCCCGGTGCCGGTGGCCGCGGCGTTACCGAACCCCGACACTCACCCTCGCCCATTCCGCAACCTTCGGCCAGCGGTGGTAGACCTCCCGCGGGTGCTCCTCCGTCGAACTCTATGCTTTCCTTTGGAAGCCTCGAGAACGAGCGCAATCATATGAGAACCCCATCAACGTCTCAAGATCCAGCCGCTCTTGGCCCCCAACACTCGCCTCACATTCGCCGTGGCTCCAACGTGAGTGACATGAGTAACCACACCGGATCTTTGCCTGGTATGGGCCGGGGAAACTACTCCGGTAGCTCTCGCGGTGGCCGACCGTACAACAATGGCGGCTACAACCAATCCATGGGATATCCGCCCAACTACAACCGGGGCCAACAGGGTGGTCAGGGCCGTGGTGGCATGCCCCCGAACTTCGCTGGCAACAATCGCCAACCCCATTTCAACCCCCCTCCACAGAACCGTAGCCCCGCTATGGCCCCTGCCATGCCACAGCCATTGCCCACCATGCCTCCGGCAATGCCTAACTACTATTACCAACAACCCGCTATGGGCCCTGCACAGGTACCTCACCAAATGTTCCCTTCTTCCTCCTCTTCTTTTCAACCCCCCTTTGAACGCTTTCAGTATAAGACCAAGAGAAAAGGAGTCGGTCGTGATGGCGAGAAGTCCTCGAACCGACCTCGACGATTCGAAGAGTTTAGAGATGAGCACGATATGAGATCGAGACGCTTTAGTAGGCGCTTTGAACCCAAACTCGGCGTGACTGATGAACTACGACGAGTTGATCGGTATGGAGTTGACAGCATGGGAATCCCATCAGCTCCTGATTCGCAAATCGGTCCTTTCTCTCAATCTCACGTTGCAAATCCCCCCGTGGCCCAAGAACTGGGCCACATAGACTTGTCGCCAGAAAGTGGAAATTTCGATCGATTGCTGACTAGTGTGAAACAGAACTACTACCACACCTATGACCCCAGAGCCATGGCTAACCCTATGGGATATCCCGCGTACCCTGGTGCTCACCCACAAGGTTCCCCTTTGGCCCCCTTCCAGCAGCCACATTTGGTGTCGGGTGCCTATGCTTCCGCGCAGCCCATGTCCCGAAGCAATTCGGGTCAGATAGCCGATCAGCGGCCCGCTTCCAGCACTAGCCAGGGCCAAGTTCCGATTACTCAAGGAACACCTCAGCACCAGCTGAAGGCGCCCGTTGTTGCACAGTCACCACACTTTACTCGTCCTGTGAAGCGAAACGCCGCTATCACTATTAAGAACGAGGCTGGTGAGGCGATTGACCTCAAGAATTTGAAGAGTCAGGCTCCGGCATCGCCAGCATCTACTGGCCAGCAGTCGAGAACCCCACCAGTTGTATCATCCACACCTACTCCCCCTCCTAAAACATCGACCCCGAAGCCGTTCGTTTCGGGCCACGGTCGGGCGGATAGCACTCCAAACTCGAAGACAGCTGAAGAGAAACGGAACGAGTTTATGGAGAAGATTAAGCAGACGGCCACTGGTGACAAGGCTAAGGAGGAGGAAGCTGTCAAGGCTTCCGCTGATAAGCCTGTAGTCGAAGCCCAGCCATCTTCGGAGCCTTCAGTCGAAGCACATGTTCCGGTGGTTGATTCTGCGAAAGAGACAACTGATGTGAAGGCTTCCACCACTCAGGTGGAAGAAAAAGAAGTCACCGTTGTTGTTGAACCGGTTGCCCCTAACGCCTCCGAAGAGGCCGGCGATAGCGAAATGGAACGTATCATTCGTGAAATGGAGGAGGCTGATGCGAAGCGCGAGAAGGAGCAAGCGGAGCTCGAAATCAAGATCAAGGCCGAAAAAGCGGCCAAAAAGAAGGCCGAAGAAGAAGCTCGCGCTGCGAACGCCGCCGCGGAAGACCTAAAATATAAAGAGGCTGAGCGGGCGGCTGAACGTGCTGAGGAAGAGAAAAAGGCGAAACTCCGCGAAGGTGGTGGTGTCACCGAAAGTGCCGCAGAGCTTTTGAGAAAGACTGCAAGAGGCGCCGAGGAGCAGCAGAAGTCCTCATCAGCTGATGAGGCTGCTTCAAAGCTGGCCAATCTCAGTCTTAGCGATAAGGCTTCTGCTGCTGCCAGTTCGAAGCTTGCTCTTGCTAGTCGTCCCAACAAGCCGCAAACCCTTAACCTTGCGCCTATCAACACGACTGTCGATACACCTCAACCTACTGCAGCGCTACAGTCATTGAGATCTGCTAGAATGCTGGATAAGTTCACGCCTGACGTTTACCCCCCCGGTATCGAGTCGCCTAACCCAGCTTTGAACCCAGTCGCCAATAGAACTGGCGGCTTCTTTCACAAATATAAGGTTAGGTTCTTGCTTCAGTTTAAGACACACTGCACGGACCAGCCGACTATTGATTTCCATGAAAAAGTGAGGTTCATTATTGGTGACGGCGATGGTGGACGATCAGCCTCGAACCGATCCGGCGGTGGTTCGGGACGACAGAATACTAGAGGTAGCACCTCTATGGTCCCCCCTATGGGTAGTTTCGGTACCAGTGGAGTCCAGCAGCTTCCGGGTGGCGGCCAGCGCTTGGACATGAGCGGTAAAGCAATGAGCGGTCGCACTGGCATCAACCCCATGGCCAGCTTCCAACGGCCTGGCGGCGCATTTGCCAGTGGCGCTCCAATGAGCCGAAACCCGTCATCTAACATGGGAAGCATGCCGCACTCGCCCCGCCAACCTAGTCGACGGAACCCAAGCAAGCCTAACGCGCTCAATGCCAAGAACGAAGCGCAGGCTGCCAAGACGATGCCTCTCACCCAAGGCCTGAAGATTGAGGCCCTTCGCACAAGTGAAACCGGTTGGAAGCCCCTGAGCGTTGGGAAGGGAACTTCGGCTAGCACCGCCAACCAGGGCAACTTGATGGACCCTGCTATGGTTCAGCGTAAAGTGAAGGCGGCCTTGAACAAGATGACTCCAGAAAACTTTGATCGTATTTCTGACCAGATTCTGGAGATTGCCGCGCAGTCCAAGGAGGAAACTGACGGCAGAACGCTGCGCCAAGTCATTCAGCTAACCTTCGAGAAGGCAACTGATGAGGCCCACTGGGCCTCGATGTACGCCAAATTCTGCAAGAAGATGCTCGAAACTATGAGCCCAGAAGTTCGCGATGAGAACATCAAAGATAGGGCGGGCAACGTCGTTAGTGGCGGCGCATTGTTCCGAAAGTATCTTCTCAATAGATGCCAAGAAGAGTTCGAGCGTGGCTGGAAAGTGCAAATGCCCGAGTCACAAGAAGGCGATGACAAGAAGGCCGCTGCCGCGGCGCTCTTGTCCGACGAATACTACCAGGCTGCCGCTGCGAAGAGACGTGGTTTGGGTCTCGTACAGTTTATCGGTGAGTTGTACAAGCTGACCATGCTGACGGAACGCATCATGCACGAATGTGTCCGCAAGCTGGTTGATTACTCCGGCATTCCAGACGAAGCCGAAGTTGAATCACTTTGCAAACTCCTAAGAACAATTGGTGGAAACCTCGATGCTGGTGACAAGGGCAAGACCATGATGGACATCTACTTCCAGCGCATACAGTCCATGATTGAGCTTCCTGGATTGCCCAGTCGTCTGCAATTTATGCTCATGGACGTAGTCGACCTTCGAAAGGCGAACTGGGTTTCGAAGGAAGCCAACAAGGGCCCGAAAACCCTCGACGAAGTTCGAGCTGAGGCTGAAGCCTTGGCGGCACAAAAGGCTGCCGAAGCTGCTCGCAGCAACCAGCGCGGTGGCGGTGGCCGAGCACAGCTTGGTCGTGGTGACGCGCGTCAGGGCTTGCCACCATCCATGCCAAACCAGATTGGCCAGGATGACCTCAAACGTCTGCGAGGTGGCACTAACCGCCCATTGAGCACCAATCTGACGCTAGGTCCGTCCTCCATGCTCAACTCGCGTAGCAATAGCCGTCGTCAACTTGGTCCAGGCGGCTCCTTGAGCCGCGGAGCGGATGACTCCGGTGCTTCATCCAGGACTGGTACCCCCCCGGTCAGAGAAACCCCGACCAGCACCAACTCTTTCGGGTAAGTTGTCAACCCAACGATTACCGTGTATGTGTGTGAATGTGCTAATGTTCCGTGTTATTAGTCTACTGGCGACTATGGATTCCGAGCATCCAGGCTCGCCTCCATCTGCTGCCGCATCCCCGGCCCTGGCTAAGGCCACACCTGAGATAACTTCGGTTGCTCAGAAGGAGGACAACTGAGGCTAGCCACTCAGTATATGATATGTCTTGCATTCGGGACATGTTCATGTATAGACTCGGACCACAGGTTTGCGCTGCGTTGCATTTACGGGGGCTTCAAAAGAGTGTCTTAAAAGTTTCGGGTCTTTTTTTCCACATTACGATACCTCAAGTCGGATAGAGTTGACCCGTGACTTTTCACCAATAAGGGTCATTTTCATGAATTCAATGAACCATTCATGGTTTCTCAGTGTTGCAGACTTTTACGGGCTCTAGGCGAACCGGCTGGATGCTTACGACGAAAGTCGCTTGATCATGCTCATAGGAAGGGGATGGTGGAGGTATGAGTTCCCCTGCAATTGATAAACGAGGCGGGCGTATTTGAAAAGACCTGGACGACCTGCTTTTTATACCTTGACTTGAAGACGAGGGGAAACGAAGAATGAGCGAGGCGAAGCAAAGCAACAACGGATATCGGCTGTGCCTTATTACATAACTGGAGAAAGGCCGAACACAGCAGAGACAACGAGCTAGCTTGATTGTGGGTTGAGGATGGTTTTCGGACGCCATTTCCTGGCGGCGGTTCCGTTTGTTGCGTCGACCCGTCTACCACATGGCTTGGGAGATCGATACCCAGTTGCCGAGGACCTCTTCCCAGCATGAAGATTCCACATGTTGGTTGATCGACCGGTGCAGAACTGCAACATGTCTCGCATCATTCAGTGGGCGCTAGCGTAAGAGAAGGTAGCGGGGAAGGGCGTGGAGATGCACAGGAGGTGGATTCGGAGAGGGTCGTGTGGCTCTGTTGTATATCGTGTTACTCAAGTTTACTACTCCTAGACCACAGTCCGGGGTCTCTTCGCCTGAATTCACGTTAACTAAATGATCCATCCTCTTTATATGTGCTAGAAGTGATCCGTGATGTCGGTAGTCGTAGATCGAAGACACCTTTTCCGACAAGATACGTTGATTCCAAAGTTAGGACATCAACCCGGTTCTGTATATAAGTCTATCTATCTAGCTGCCTGCTTGCCTGCCTACCTGCGAAAGTCTGGCATCTGGGGTATTCAAGCTCCCGTACCATCATAGAACTTACCCGGTTTACTAACTGACTACCTATTGTAGTGAATGGGAACGCCTGACACGTCCCGATATCCCATTCGATCTTCGACATAGTAGTGTCTCAATGGCTCGGCAGATGTTTTCGCCCTTGGTCGAACGGATTCCGAAGATGTTTGGGCTCTCCTGGGACGGTAGTGTGTATCGTACGAGAGGCCCAGGTTACGAGACGCAGGGAAGCGTGTACGCACGCATGGGTAGCCTATCTCCGCTATTCTCTCCTCTTTCTATTCTACTTTACCTAGCACGCTAACAGATATACACTCTACATGTTCATATGCGTTCCTCTTCGACGTGAGGTTATATGTGTCCAGTAGATGGGGAGAGTCGACGGAAGAATGTGATTCGTTTTCTCCGAATACGGTTGGAACTTACGAACACGGTCTGCATGAACGGTAGGTTGGGGTGAATACTAGGGGAATTAAGGGGGTCTGGTGACATTGGGAAGAACATATGGCTTTGATAGGACTTATGCTGCAATTGAATCTTTACCACGGAATGCTACTGAAATTGTCTCCTTTATACCTCGAAGACTACAAACGGGTCTGTACCGAAAAGTCTACCCACTCACATCAGCCAAGTTCGGCGTGATAGTCATGAAGTTGCCTCTGGTTTAAATCCCCGCGAGGATGGTCTTCGGGTAAGATGGATGAGATGATGATATATGATATCGAGTCCGTCTCTATCTGCCTACTTATAATAAAGAGTCTTAATTATCGACTTGGTCTCCCACATTCAATGACTCAACGAGATATCAAATGAGGAAAACGAAAGATAACCGTAACCCCTATGAAATGTCCCAGTCAAGAACCACACATTCATCTCCACAAGCAGGAATCATTTCATGACTTAAAGAGAACATAAGCATTCCCCTATTCAAATAAAAGAACTCAATAATAACTACATTTCCTACGTAGTGCAGTCCCCCTGATCTGCCTAAAGAAACGCCGCGTACCAGATGCAAAAAAAAAGCAGAGAGACCTGATCCCACACACACTACCTTAGGGACTCGTAAAACCCGAATTAAAGAAACTTGTGTACAATCGCGATCACCACTCAGACCTCGGAACCGTTGATTTGGTCTCCTTTCCAGCTTCTCATTCAGCGTCATGCCCGATCTTCGAGAAGATATTATACATGACGACACATTGACGTCCGTTTTTTTCAAGGTGCCTGTCAATAACCTCTTTAATGGTTTGAAACCGTGTGCGGTTACGCTCAACGAGAGCATTGAAGGTCTGTTCTTCGGGGTTTAGCGCCTGCTTGCCGATTTTGCCATTAGGGCCAATTGCGTGGGGCAGTGCCTTTCTAAGGGCCTTTTCAGTGTCAAACAGGGATGCAAAGTAGATGAGCTGGTTGTAGAGGTCGCGGTCCGAATACTCATAACGCATCTGGCCCTGGCAACCTGCCGCAAGGCCCTTGGGTCCCATGCACCGTGCTCGGCAAACAGACAGTTGGCGAGTGCGGTTTCCACACGAAGGGTCATCACATACAAGCCAGCCTTCGTAATAACGCGACACTTGAGTGCGGATGGCATGCTCGAGCTGGGCAATGATGCTGAGGTTCGGAAGGATCGAGGAGCACGAAGGGCAAGACAGACCCTCTGGTGTCACGGTCATTGATTTGCCAACATCCGTATCGGAAGGGGGAAAGAGGAGACCCTCGAACGGCGAAGTAACTTTGCACTTCCGGCAGCGGAGAGGGAGGCGTGCGCAGTCACGGAATCGGGTTTCGTCAGGAATTTGAGACTCTAGAGGATGAATCTCGGTGTCGGTAGAACTATACTGGCTCGAAAAACTGCTGGCATAGCGTTTCGGGTCAAGACCTAGTTGCTCTGCCAGCTGGGTTGTTGAAGTACCGGTGATGTTGGCGCAAAGACGCTCAACGGGCGGGAAAATCTGTTTACCAATATACCAGTCTACATCCACCTTGAGGTCTGAGTCCTTCTTGGTGACGTCTTGTGGTGTGAAGGCGCGTTTGGCAACAGGTTCCGAGCTTGTCGAGCCGTCTCCGGTGACAATGTAGGAGATGACGTCTCCACGGCGGATATTCTTGCCTCGCGCAACCTCCCTGAGAGCAACCTGAACCTGTGGCATCGAGTCGGCATTGGGATATTCCTTGGGTGCCTTTCCCAGCTGTGTGTATATGATGTACTTCTGGACAGGAATTGCATGCTCCCGCATCTTCCCCGATATCTCACGCAGGTACTCGTGTATGCGCTGAACAGCTACTTCAGTTTCATCACCCGACAGAATCTCGTTGAGTATGCGGGCCGAAATCTCCTTCGAGAGACCGCAGTACTCTCTGCGCTTCATGTCAAGACCTTTGACCTCCATCTTCTCAACGAACTTGCCACCACTAACTTCGACGAGGTTGATGGCAGCATACTTCTTCTTCGCTTGCAATAGAATCCGTCGGAAAACATTGTCAATATCGATTTCCAGTAGCCGGTACCGTTCATTGACAGACTTCTTGAAATCGTTACCGACCTTCAAAGCGTCTGCAACCGATTCGACGTTTGCATTGATCATAACGGAATCCGTGTCACCATAGATGACTTGAAGCGATTTGGACTCCGCAAGCTCTTTGGTGCTACGGAGAATCTCACGGCCCTTGAAGGTGACAAGAACCGCCAGGGGTCGCGCGTAGAATCGCGATTTGGTATATCCCAGACAGCCGTACATAGAGTTGGCCGTGAGCTTCAAAGCAAGCTGCTTGATGTCCCATGTGGCAAGCTGCTCCGGTGTGGCGTTTTTATTCTTCATGAGAGACTTCACTTGTCGCCGGCGCGTGACAAGAGTGGCGATGAGCTTTGGCAATATACCTTGTTCCTGCTCTACTGGAACGTCGGGAACCGCATCCTCCTCTTCTGACTGCAGCACAAGTTAGTACACTTTTCCAGAGGACATGCAGATCAGCGTGATAAACTTACCATTGTAGATCGTTCAACGGTCGTAAAGCATATGTTGAACTCTTGGATGATAGAGGGGTACAGGGAGTTGAAATCCATGACAAGCACGAATTTATCATACAGTCCCTTCTCTGGCTCGAAAACCAAACCACCCTTATACTTATCTTTCTTCTTGCTGGCAGCATCTTCTTCGTCGCCCTCGTTCTCAACCTTGGCCCGCCCCTTGAACGACGGCTTGTCAGGGCAGATATACTTGTTACGGTGAAACTCGTGGAGGAGAATGTATTCATTTCGCTCGGCTCGCGTTCCAGTCAATGTCCGAGCCCATGAGTTACCGGCCAGTTCAGTCAAAACTTTGGTCAGAGGCAGTATCTGTGTCGTCAATGCCAGAGCCGCAATGAAGTACGTGTCGGCCTCCATGTGGGTGATGTAGTCCATCAGTCCATTCTTCTCGGCAGCCCACGTTTTCAGCGCAACTTCGCTGTCGACATCTCGTCGACGTGTGTCGCCACCAAGATATATGTTGCACATCTCAGTCAAACTCCAATTGGAGCACTTGTACATAAGTGACTTGCCCGCCTCGTTTGCAAGGTCACATAGCAAACGGCCGGCCATGACTTGACGTTCTGCGAAAACGTTACCACCGGTTTTTCCGATTGACGATGGCCATTCCGCTCTGCGAAGTCGTCCGAGTCTGGCCCATTGTGGAGTCTTCTTCTCGTGAAGCCTGTTCAGGATGATACTGTAGTCGACACCTTCGAGTTGGTGTCCCAGGATAACATCAGGATCGACAAGATCAATCTGCGCGAGGAAGAACGATAGGATGTCCGCTTCTGTCTTCATCAACTTGATTAAACCCTTTTTCCTCCCCGTCACCAACTTATCGAACCCGAAAGGAAAAGTTGCACCGTTCGGCCTAATGCACGTGAACGTTCGAGACGGAAGCTGGTCCGCTGGCGTAGTCTCACTGAGCAGAACGTTTTCGTATATGCGAGCACTGATTGAGAATATTTCTGCTTTATTGGTCTTCGCGTTGAAAGTCGTTCGCATCGCCAGACTCATTAAAGTCAGAGGAGGAGCATCCATGCTGTCCGAGTCGCTTAACGGAGATATCGTATCTGGGTCGCTGACAAGCACTTCGAGTTTGGCGTACGAGGCGTTTTTTATAGAGTTGAAGTCGGCGTCTTGGATTTTGAGCCAACAAGGGCCCATGATGTTCTTCCACAGAACAAATTGTTCAAATAGTGCAGTATTGGTACCGAAAACGTGGGAGAATGTCTCGCCAGTGGCCTCGGAGGCAAGCTGGGGTTCTAGGTCTGTTTAACCTCGACGCGTCTACATTGATCAATGGGGATGGATGACTTACTGGTGTATGGGTATAACAGCTTGAGATACTGAGCTTCTCGAGGAATTTCGGGGAGTTCGAACGCATATCGTCTGTTGGTAAATTTGATCTTGTGAACGGCGACATTCATCTTCGTCATAATTTCATCGACTTCCGAGTAAACATCCATCAGCTCAATCTCCTCGCTTGTGTCCTGACCATTTCGCCGGCGACACTTTCGAGGAAGAAAGTAGAGTGTTCTTAGTATATTGTCGACTTTGACGAAACAACTTGCGAAAGCACCAGTCTTCTTGTTCTGGACTTTGCCAAATAGACAAAGTTGGCCATTGACCTCAGTGTAGTCAATCCAGAACATGTTTAGACTGCCATCCTCCTCGATAGCGTCCCTGTAGTCCATTTTCCCAATGGTGCGAGCTTGAGATGTCGAAGGCCCGGCCACGTTCAGTTTATCCGTCAGTTGTTTCCACGATGAGGAATCAACGTCGGTTTCGGGGGCTTTCGAAGGCGAAGAGGTGATCGCGGGAGCATCAGGCTCAGGCTTGATTAATTTCTTGACGGGCCGAGACGAAGACATATTGACACTTGTTGTGTTTATTGCGCCAGCGTGAGCCACCTCTATCATCTCTTCATCATCGTCCTCATCAGCGCCGCCAGCATTGAGCTGGGCCAGACGAACAGTCGTTTTGGTTACAGGGGACGATGGGAGTGGCAATGCATCACTCATCAGCTCATCGTTAGTCTGCGGTGGCAAGTCATCGTCCATCAGTACGAAGTCGTCTGCGTCGTTAGTTTCGGCGGCAGGCGGAGGTGGTAGATCCTCCTCGCTGATTTTCGTCTTCTTGGCTACTGGCTGTCGAGAGTGTTGAAGCGGAGACAAGGCACGGGTACGGCGTCTTTCAGGAGATCTATGTCTTTTGGGCTGTCGGACTACTGGGGCTGGAACTTGAGCGTCGACGTTGCTAAGCAGGTTTGAAAGGAAATCCTCGTCCTCCTCGGTCTTAACGACCTATATATAAGAGAGAGCACGTGGTCAGTAGATCCGTCAGACGACAGCCGCATGCTCGACGGGCGATGGCAATACCTTCGCTTTCGGCTGGGGCGCCGTCTTCCCCTTCATGAAGTATTCGCTGATGTCCCGATCATCGGCATCTCGCTTCGCCTTTTCCTCTTCACGTTTCCGCTTGTCTGGCAATATGTGAGCAGGCAGAAGGCCAGGCCAGGAAAGCTAGAGGGGTTTCTCACCAGATTTCCGGCTCTTTGGAACACCGTCGGCTACATTGTCGTCTTCGCTTTCAGAGTAGTAGTTTTGAACCCGATCCCAGTCCTCACGGCCGTCGTCGGCATAGCCCTCGCCGTTGTCGTCGACGACGAAGTCATCCTGGTTCAGACGCTCTCTCACGATCTTCTTGTATTCGGTCTCATCGACCTCCTCGTACAACGCCTGCTCCTCGGGAACCTCATAATTCTCGTAAGCTTTCCTGCCGGACGCGCGCAACGCTCGTAGCTCGGCGAGCTTGTTGCGTCTGCTGGCAGCTTTCGACATTATGATCAGACAGAAGACCGTGGCTGGTACGGGAATGAATGGGTTATTCGGGACGGGTCATTGGAAGAAGCACTGTTATTCCGTACGTTTGAAAAACGAACAGTATGTCAGTGTTCTCAGTTCTAGTACGGAATGATGATGATGATGTCGCAGAAAAGTACGAATTACCTACGGAATCTGGTAATTAATTAGTGGGAACGCGTCGAGTCGCGGATCAGCGCGTGTGGAAGCACTTAAACGCGAACCCTGGTTTTGTATCGCCAACGATGCGGCGGGTAAGGAAGGTACGTATCTATCCGTATGTACCTGTCAATGCCGGCTAACCACCATTACTGGCTAGTGCGGCATCCATATTCCGTATTTTACGGGTTCCATCTGGCGTTGACGATGAAAGACCCCACCGTCACCCCTCACTTAATCCGTACCTTACCTACCAGGTACCTACCTAGGAGGTAGGTAGACCCCATCATCACACAACATCTACGAGTACAGGGTACTTCGTTCAATGTCTACCTACCTAGGTAATCAACCTAAAACGCGATTTGTATTCATTGGTTTGCAGTGTAAAATTGAAGGCTAGAAATGGGTCGGATCTAATATGGAGACTCGGTTTGGAGTGCAGGTTGAGTACGGAATACGCTATGAATTTCAGGGTTCTACGAAAATTCCGTTATCCCATCATGGCAAGACGGGCCACGGGCGGTTGAGGCTTTGAGCCACTGGACCCACATATCCGACCCACCAGGTGCTCCACTTAAAAACTTAAATGCCAACCTGACTTTTACCGGAGAACGGTAGGGAACCCGTGTGAAAATTCCGATTGCACTGTAAGGTACCTATTCCGTATTCTTGACGGATAAAAATATCGAATAAGTGCGCCTCTCTTACAACCAGCCAAAGATACTTATTCGCATCAATAATAGTAAATGCGACTTCGAATGAATTGCCATGTTCATCCGTAGACCGTGCCTAACAAGGTCCTTCCGCTCTTTATTTGGAGGCCACTCCCTTTATCTGAAGCCAAGGCCCTGCAGTTCACAACTTCTTACTCGGCCGAATCACAGCTATGCGACCGTTGTTCCTCGCGCGCATACCGATTACGATGCCGGGTATGATGCCGGACTTGATGGCACATTCGGTGCTAAGAACAATGCCAGACACGATGATAAGAAGGCGCCGGTAGATTCGTCGTCGAGCGCGGACCGGACGCCGCGCACGATTGTGCGGGCTGCAATGAAAGAGCTCGAGTTCATGGAGGATCCCTATCACATCGCCAACCGCGTCAGGGAAGTCCTGGCCCAGGACAACATGGAACTTGCTGCCTGCATAACGAAGCAGGCCAGCAAGAAGGATCAGGTCGTTGTTAGCTGGAACCACCTGATCGACTACCAGGTCAAAAAGGGCCGGCTCAATGCCGCCATCAAGCTCTACAACGATGTTAGTTTTCCTGCGCAAACGGCACGACACGACATCAT
Organism: Xylariaceae sp. X3-2; assembly: GCA_028637685.1. Lineage (NCBI taxonomy): Eukaryota > Fungi > Ascomycota > Sordariomycetes > Xylariales > Xylariaceae > Xylariaceae sp. X3-2. The sequence goes on from JAJFDI010000132.1 coordinate 19,168, forward strand.
CCACTGACCAGTGAGCGAAACAGATGAAAAAACGCGCGCAACTCCCGAATGCCCAGACTTTCACCATCCTCTTCCGTGGATGCGCCGCCTCAGAGCATCCGAAGCACGCCGTTGGCGAAGCCCTCAGACTCTATCACAATATGTTCAACGGTCGGATACAGCCAAACACCATCCACATGAACGCCGTTCTTCAAGTATGCGCCAAGATGGGCGATGTCGAGTCCATGTTCAGCGTCCTGAAACATGCGACAGAATCGGACTCGGACGCGCTCCAAAAACCCAATAACCTCACTTACACGACCGTCTTGAATGCTCTGCGCGCGAAGGCCGAGGCTCTACCCGATCCTAGGTTCGAAGATGGTCTGACAACAAAGCAAATCGAAGCCGAGAAGGCGACCGTCATCCAACATGCCAAGTCTATATGGGACGAAGTCATGGCGCGGTGGACGTCTGGCTCCATCTTCATTGACGAAGAGTTGGTTTGTGCCATGGGGCGCATCCTGCTCTTGGGAGATTATCACGATGCGAAGTCTATAGAAGATCTAATCTACCGAACTATTCTGCAGCCGACGGGACTCGCCGAGAAAGTCTACACGGGAAAGAAGACACGCGCGCAAAAGACCCAAGAAAAGACCCAAGTAAAGATAGACCGGGAAAAGAGAAAACGAGAGTTGAAGGCCCAGCAAAAGCTGGCCGAAGGAAACATGCAGGAAGAGGGAAGCAGAGAACTTGCCGTCAGGACTGCTCGCCCAGCCGTGAAGGCCCCGGGAGCTCCCACCGTCATGTACGCACAGCCGGGGCGCAACTCTCTGTCGCTCATTCTTGGATCGTTGGGCCGGACTCGCAAGTCCACGAAAGCACCGCAGTACTGGCAAATCTTCACCGTAGGATGTAATGTTGTCCCAGACGGCGACAATTGGAACCAATATATCAGGGTTGTCCGTGAAGGCAAAAACAGTGCCCTAGCGGCCTCGATTCTCCAGTCAATGCCGGACGCGATGATCAGAAGTAAACATGTACGCCATGCCATGGCCGCATGTAGGCGTGATAATCGCAACCGATCAGTGTTGAAAAATGCGTCCTCTGTTCTAGAGACCATGGGACGAGTGCCCAGCGTTCCTGACGTTCGCGCACTGCGACTATTTATCCAGGTCGCGCATGCAAGCAAGCATGCGTATGACCTTGAGGCACGGAAAGATCTGCCGGCCGCAATGGCTGCATGGGCTAGCGATCTTGCCGTTGCTCTTGAAGCGCTGTTCGGTGCTTACCAAACGCTTGCCAAGCAGCTCGACGACGCCGCTTCTCACAATACTGGCAAGTCTAAGGACTTGAAAAAGCTAAAACAAGACAGGGCGGAGCTCATCGCCCTAGAACGAAAGATGGTTGCTACGTACGATATTCTCACTCAGCAGCATGGTGACTGCCTCACCGAATCTCAGCTGCAAAAGATACGGTTCAGGCATGCCGGCTTGACAAGACGTGTCACTAAATATTTTGACGCGATGTATTCTAGAGCAGCACGGGACCCAGAAGGAAAGTCACGACGGAGGTACTCGGAGGAGGACCCGGAGGAAGAGGACGAGGAGGAAGAGGACAGGGAAGAGGAAGAGGAGGAGGACGACGACGAAGGATATCGATTCGGAAAGAAAATACGCTGGACAGCCTGAAGGATGTTACCCCTAATCCCTGAGCGCGACTCTGTAACATACCTAGATGAAGCCGAAAGCGTTCTTGTACATATATGTATACCCAACCCCAACTCCAACTCCAGAAGGATGCCAGGAGTCTCGTCTCGTCTCGTCTCGTCTCGTCTCGTCTCGATGCCCTTGCTTTTAGCTTCAGTACGAATCGTTCCGTATACACCTGTGAAGCAACTGTTTTCGTCGCAGGGTCGACCTGCCACTGGGTGCACTTTTTAAGGAAAGGGCCTGTCGGTTGGCGCAGGTGCGCATTGAGTTCTCCCTTCGACACTCCCTATCCGACTAATCCTGACGGAGAGTCCAGGCTTGATGTATTTACCCGTCTTCATATCGTCAACACCATTTTGCGCTCTCGCGGTCGCGATATTGGGTATCTTGTTCAGGGTCTCAGTCCTTATTATTAGAATCATCCTTCCTACTGGACCCAGACTTGTGCCTTTATGGTGTTTCTCAAGATACTTGATTGTCTAGTCATCCCTTAGCTGTATTTGTCCGTCCAAGACCACGATGTTCTTCCGTAACCGCGCGGACCGCAGCAGCGATGGATCTTCGCTTACCGCGACGTCAACCATCTCGTCCTTCGGCGGCAGAAGAGTACATGCCGACGCTAACAGAAACTCGTTGCGAGACAAGTTCAAGAGTCTCACGCTGAATATAACAAGACGGCGAACTCCAGGTCTCAAGAATGGCAAGAGATCCTATACAACTAATCCGTGGTATCATACGTCTTCTAGTGACAAAGTGAACGTTCTTAGCCTGGCGCCGGCCAATAACGAGAATGACAAATGTGTCGAGCATGTCGAGCATGTCGAGCCTGTCGAGATAACTGGCAAGACGTGGCCAACTATACGGGAGAACTTCAGCTCTATGACATCGTCCATTCGAAGTAAGCGTGCTCTCCCAGAAACAACCAGGCCCGCAGAAGATCCGTCACCCAAAACCTCAAGTCACTATTCGAAATCAGGGTTTGTGGTATCTCAGAGAAGCATCCGGCGTCGGGGTATATTTGAATCGCAGCTCTACGAAGATCTACCCGAGGCGGCGGTGCCCAGGCGGGAATATACGGCAGTCCCACGACTGCCTAGTTTGGCACCCCCAAGTAACTTCCTAGAGTCCATGACCGAGACGGGCTTGGTTCGAAGTTTTACTCCGTTATTTGAAGCAGCCGAGACGGCCGGTAACAAGCCCCCCTTAAAGCTCTCATGTGCATGAAGTTCAGTGAAAGGAAACTAACGCCTATTGGTTGATGTTAGAGACGGCGAGAGTTGAAAGCAGGACAACGGGGGACAACAAGGGGGTGCCTGGTTCCGCTGTGACGCGGCATCCACCTCGCCTGCAGAGTCCATGTGAAGACGAACTCTACGATGAGAGCTCGGGCAGTGCGGCGCCGTGCTCGACTGCACCACGGCAACTACATCGGCACGGTAGCATAGACCTGGACGTGCTTCCAATTGTCAACAACAACAAAGCAGACTTCTTCCCACCTACACCTCCACACAACTCTCCGCAGCACCCGTCAACACCGCAGAGTCTCGCACAACACCATCAACACCATCGATCTTTCCAAGACAAGTCATCGGGACGCTGCCCACAGTTGCAATCAAAGCATCGTCAAGATCCATATACCTCCCGGCAACCTGTCGAGTGGTTAGATCGCGTACTGGAAACCTCACTAGTCACAAGAAACCCTACTCCCATCACTACACCATCACGCTTGTATTCCCCTTCATCAGCTACGATGCCTTACTATCGAGTCAAAGACCAGGTCTATGTGGAATTGCCAGATTCCGATTACACACGACGCAAGCGTCACCTCCGCAAGCCTCAGCGACGTTATCCCGGATTGAAGGCAGCCCTGGAAGACATCCATGATAACTTTGGACACCGCTATGCCCCATTTGCGACCTGGTCAGCCAGCACACAAGTCCTCACCCTTTTTGATGTCAATGCTGTCCGCCCCGTTGAACGAGATATTCAAGACGGCATGATAGTCTTCGAACTTCTCAAGGCCCGCTCTGCTGTAAGTTACTCTGCACATGGTTTTCTCCCGTCCCCGGGGTTTCGGACCCTTCCACCACACCCATAGTGATTGTCCCCAAACTGTCCGCTACTAACCTCAAACCATGCAGTGGAAGCCCTCAACGGCGAAAGCATCGAGCACTGCCCTGTCTGATGGGAGCACCTCATCTGCATCATCTACCAAGTCCACTACTCCGGACTCCACGCCAGTTCAGAGCATGACCACTCCGGACGCCACGCCAGTTCAGAGCATGCCTACCACTCCGGACGCCACGCCAGTTCAGAGCATGCCTACCACTCCGGACTCCACGCCAGTTCAGAGCATGCCTACTACTCCGGACGCCACGCCAGTTCAGAGCATGCCTACCACTCCGGACTCCACGCCAGTTCAGAGCATGCCTACCACTCCACACTGTTCGGCCATGACCACAAATCTCATCACTTCGAGCAGCTCGCCGGTTAAGCTCCGCCGCACGTACACCATTACGGACTGCTCACCCGTGAAGATTGACTTCACCACTTCGGGCTCGTCGTCAGTTAGAAACACGCCCGCCACTCCGGACTCCTCGCTCGTGACAAATGATCTCGTCACTCCGAGCGACTCGCCGGTTAAGCACTGCAAGTACACCCATCCGGACTGCTCGCCCGTGAAGATCGACTTCACCACTTCGGGCTCGTCGTCAGTTAGAAACACGCCCGCCACTCCGGACTCCTCGCTCGTGACCAATGATCTCGTCACTCCGAGCGACTCGCCGGTTAAGCACTGCAAGTACACCCATCCGGACTGCTCGCCCGTGAAGATCGACTTCACCACTTCGGGCTCGTCGTCAGTTAGAAACACGCCCGCCACTCCGGACTCCTCGCTCGTGACCAATAATCTCGTCACTCCGAGCGACTCGCCGGTTAAGCGCCGCAAGTACACCCATCCGGACTGCTCGCCCGTGAAGCTTGACTTCACCACTTCGGGCTCCTCGTCTGGTTACACCTACACTGTCCAGACCAACTATGGCGGAGTCGAGGCTCAAGAGCCAAAGACACCCGAGAAGCAGTTGTCGCCAGAGATTCCACCAACTCCAAAAGCGCCCAAGGCCTAGGAGGTCCCAAGCCCATTCACACTCAAAGGTGGCAATTTCGACGAAGATGACGTGGATGAGGACATGGCCACCAGGTTGAATTACATGGGGTGACGGACGGTCTGACTTTTGGGGGGGGCGGAGGGGATTAAAGAGTTGCACACTTTGAAGTTTGGTTTTGGTCATTATATGGGACTTGGAGGCAGAAGCCACGCGGAGCACCCAAGGATCGCACTTTGCAGTTTGGTTTTGGTTATTCATTCTATGGATCATGGGAGGCAGGAGGACCCAAGGAGGACCCAAGGAGGAAACAAGGGGCACACACAAAGGAAACATGACATTCATTTTTGTGGATGAGCGGACATTGGACGACATCGAGAAGGACTGGAACAGGGTGGATCCCCCCAAGCACATTGTGGTTGAACCGTCAAGGCACAGACTGTCATTGCCTGGGTTGTGGGCCGTTCTTGTATGGGCGTTAGTATGGAGTTGAATCGGGTTCGGAGTTCGGGTTCGCAGGACATTGGCTCGGACGCCACCAATAAAGTGCACTCTTTCCCCCCCAAACATGCATTGTTCGATTCGTGTGATTGTGATGATCGTAGTATTCGACTAAGTTGATGATGTTCACTTCTACTTGTCATGTGTTGAGGCTTCGTATACCTTGTTGGCGTCAGTCAACACTATCATCGAACTCCGTGCTCAAGCTACTTGTAGTCTACATGGGGGTGTGAACGCTCATATTCTGGGACATGGTCATTCACAGGCAAAATCCGTCAGTTATGCCGTACTCCCACCGGATGAAGGGAGGGAGGGAGGCGATGATGTGTTCGTAGGGAGGCCTTTGTTATTGTTTACATCCAATGGTTTGTTTATTTATTTTCGGGTTCGGGATCGTCGGCAAAGGGTTCCACCTCTGGGTTCTCTAATGTTGAAGACTGCGTAATCAATGTATGCAGCTGTCGTCGTCTATGTCCGGGATGTTATCGTCGGCATCGTCGGGAAGAATTCAACATCTATACTGCGTAATCAATGCGCGCAGCTGTCGTTGTTCATGTCCAGAATGATCCACATTCTTAACATTGTCGGCGAAGGTTTCAGTATCAGGTAGGTAAGTTCTGAAAGAAGACTGCGTAATCAATGTATGCCTTCCTTTTGGCTGTGTCGTGCTTTCTGCTCTTGACCTTCGCGCCTGCCTAAGGTAACGACTTGCAGGGAAAGGATGGCTTCCTCTAGGGGCTGATGACGTGGTGGTACGTCTCCATCATTGTCTACGTCCGGGATATTTTCTTATCGTCGGCATCGTTGGCGAAAGTCTCATATCTGAGTTTCGAACTATATGACTGCGTCACCAATGTATGCCTTCCTTCTCGTTGTCTACGTCCAGAATGTTCTTTATTGTCAGCATCATCGGCGGAGGTTTCAAGATTTAGGCTCTGCAGTAAGACAACGTGATCAATTCGTGTCTTCCTTTTTATCATGTCGTGCCTGCCTCAGGTTGTCACTTTTGTGTTTTAGGTTTTATTTTCCTTTTTGGTTGTGCCTTGCCTTCTGTCGTTGACTTTCGTGCCTGCCTAATAAGGCTGCAACTTCCAGATACATAGGAGTTCGGGCAGTCACGGGACAGCTGGCAGTTACTTCGTAGTACCCTGTCTGACGTAGGCCGCTGACCACCTAGGGTAGTCGATTAGGACAAGTAGGACATTCGTGCAGTTGCCGGCTGCCGGGTCGACCGGTCGGACCTTGCTGTAAGCATAATCAGATTCACAGGAAAGCTGATGCTTATATCGAGTTTTATGCATACACCAACAGCCCCACTTTTCTGCAAGGAGACCCACTTTTAATGAAAAATGTAACCCTAACCCTAACCCTAACCATAACCCGAACTACTGCGATAATTCTAATCCAAATTTTAACAATAATTTTTGGAATATTGGTGCTTATCGATTAAACAACAATCGTCATCACTGAGCTCATCATTACTCCCCCAGGAGCTATTTCTCAGTGCTCAACATATGAGCTTGCTGTCACTCATTATGAAGCCGGGTGTCGTTCATCGTAGATTCTGACTATAACAAGGTAGTGAAAGTGGAAGATGAGCTAAAGACTGTTTACTATAATCATGTAAAAAAGGGTGTCGGTCAAAGACCTGTCTGAACCCCAGAGGGTCACCAATGAGATTGTAACGCGGGGGTTAATTACAATTGGCCAGGCAAGGTGATGGGTCCGAACGGCTACGAATTCCAAGAACTGCGTACGGGTATTGACTATAGCCTGGCCAATTCCCAGGAGGCCTCCGGCCCGGAATTCCTAAATATACAGTTGTGCCCCGGAGGGTGGTTTAGCCGGACTAACTCCGAGTGGCCACGTAGTCTCCTAGGCCCTGGGCCCACCTCCGCCAGTCCTTCCCTTCCGCACGTGACCCCTCTGCCCTAGTCCGGCTGGCCCCCTTACAGAGATAGTCCATTATGAGAAATGGGCACGTAGCTAGTATATTATTGTAATGGGGCAGGTAGGCAAGAGGCATAGCGACGCCGTTTAAACAGTGCCGGAACACATCATGGCTCATTGACCAACGGTGCCGTGGCGCCGTCTGGACAGCGACCACTGCAGTCAAAGAAAATCGTAGGGCAAGGCACCCAAACGCCGACCAGGCTGCGTCTGCAAGAGTCGAGCGCGGTGCGCCTGCGGCAGTCGAGCGCCAGGCACACCACGCGTAGCGACTCCGGGGCTAGCAGGCCAGCGCCGTGCAGACTGCGACTGGACGCGCTATTCGGCTAGGTCGGCCCGGCAACAGTAGCGTGCACACCAGTCGCCAGGAGGCCGGCGACCACAAAAGCAGTTCGGTTGTGGCCGGACTGTCATGTAGATTCTCTTCCTTTCTCTAAGCGATAGTCTTGCAATAGAACTAAGTCCTTGCTCGCATCAACTCGTGCCAACCTGTGACGCGGGTCGTATATAGCTAAAGACCTAACCTGTAAAACGAGGCGTGACGATAGTCTAGTAACGGACTGCACGGGATAAGGGTCAATAATGGTGAGGCGCGGAAACGTAGTTCAATTCAGCTTATAATTGATTATGGTCGCAAGGGTCGCTATGCTTCTACTCCTTCTTTCTTCTCTAACTTCCCGGGCTTGCGACCCTCTTTATAATCCTCTCCTCCGGCCTTCGAAAGGCCTAATGTAATATTGTTATAGTGTATTCGGGCTTGTTATTTGGCTAATTCCGACCACCGGAATAGCTAATGTCTCAGGGCGTTTGGTTTCGTTGTTTGGTTCGTGAGTCACCACGGTGGGAGTGTGTGTTCTTAGGCTTTGAACTCTGCTTTCCCATATACCCACCGACCCCACTTAGAAGTGGGGCACGTGGGAGAGTGCTCTGCCCCGCTTAGGGCATTTCCGAAAAACTATTAGTATGGTGCGCAGCCCACGGAGGCTGGGAAAGTGAGAGTCCTCAAGAGATTATTGATGACGTCTTAGTGGCGTGAGACTCGGGATTTGTCCTGAGCCTAGAAGGGTCCTTCGGGGACCTAACGATAACTGTAGGCCTTCTTATTGGCTTGTACAAAACCCGAAGCCCGAACGTATAGTGCGATGTCGGCAGCGTCCCTCGGGGGACGGGTGATTCGGCAGGACGCCCCATAGTAGTGATGATACCTGTAAGCCTCTGGAACGAGCTGCCGTAGAGGGTGAGAGCCCCGTAACAGGTCATCATCACAAAGAGCCACGGCGATTGAGCCGACATGCATCACCTCGTGATGAGAGCCATGACCTCCACGGCTCCTCCGGGCCTGACTCCCTGCGGGCACAGGCGGTTATCTCCCACCTATCCTTCACACTCAGCAAGGATCATATATGGGGCAACAGGGCGTCAGGCCTTCCGCGGATGCATGTCCCGTGAGACACGACGACGTGTCCGTGCCTCACGCGATGTGGCCCAACCTCCGTGACAAAGGGACGTCCGGCATCGTGTCTGTCGACTGGTTAGCATCGTGAGCCGTGTCCCGGCCTTAGCCGTGTGACACAACCAATCCCAAACCCCTAACAATACTATAAAACATTGTCTTCTACACTACTCCGACTGCAGCAACTATTCGTCCATGAAACTTCGACATAGTTTACTTCAGCTTGTATTTCACACACCCAAGACTACATCCATATTCTACCCTTATTCCTCAGCACCACTTGTCACGGCGAAGAAAGACAGAGTGGAGGGACAGGCCGGCTACAGTATATTCTTCTATGTACGAGAAACAAAAGCTTAAAGAGAGAAGGAGGAAAGCTACGGAGGTGGCCGCAGGGCCATCTGCTATATACAACACAGAAGACATACATGCTTCTCTCCGTTTGTCTGGCCGTCCCGTCCTCCTGTCTGACCCGTCGGAAGAGGGCGAGTGTTTGCGCACTGCATCCGAGAATCTTCCCGTGTTTGCGTGAGACAGCAATCTCTTATCATGTAAGGGATGTCTGAAAGATCTCTCCTAGCCGTGGTGCGCTATCCGGTCGGATCTTGTCAGAAGCTGTAGCAGAGAGCGACGGCGGGCCTCACGATCGTGAGGGAGGATACTGGGTGTTGCCCGGAGCCGGCCCTCACACCACTCCTAGACTCCTCAGCAAGGTCTGACTCAGCACGGCGCACTGCATCATATAGGCACCTCCCGGCCCTGCGGAAAGCGCGAATTGCATCATTGGTCCAACAAAGCCGTGCAGTATCTCGGGCAGCCACAAAGTCCTCATACTGTGCCAGTACATCCAGACTCTCAATATCAAGCTTGTTACGAACCGCTAAATACGGTACTATCACGTGCGGCTCAGGTGCGGGGAAGCACACGTACGGAGGATCATTCGTTAGTTATTACTGGAGGGCCTCAAAGGTACGACTCTACGTGGCAAATGCAAAGAGTCGCAAATCGCAAGTGCGATTTGCGATCGGAAGCGCAGAAGCGCAGCTCGACCTTGCGACTCGGATCGCAGAATCGCAGAGCGATTCCGCGAGCATACATTCCTTTGAGGCATACGTCTGAGTGAGGGGAGGTCTATATAACGGCACGGTTATTCCCTGTATCTAGTCATTCCTTCACTTAGCAATCTAAGCATTCATCTAGTTCTTGGAATAACGCTTCATTCTCATACTACCTGAGTGAGGGAAATCCCTTAACGAGATATCTGTTTACGTTTACGTTATTGCTCACGATAGTCGAAACCCACGGTTGAACCTACCTTTGGAACATAAACCACTCGCGATACTACGATCCCTATCCGTTAGGTATCGTCCCAGTATAGCTCGTTACAAAGCTGCACACACCCCCGCCTTTTTTTCCCTTCCTCCCCTTCACGCACTGCGTGCATTTCATAGTATTTGCACCGACGTCGACGGCACAATACTGGTCAATGTCACGTATTACATTGTAAGAGGGCAGCCAGAACAGGGTCAGAGAGGGGGGCACGTGCCAGGAGGGCAGCCAGAGGCTGGTCAAGCGCCACGTAGCCACCCGGAGTTAGTTCAGCTAAAATCCTCACCTCCGGGCCACAAGTGTATATATAGGAAATACGGGCCAGAGGCTTCCTGGGAATTGGCCAGGTTATAGTCTATTCCCGTACGTAGTTCTTGAAATTCTAGCCGTTCGGAGCCATCACCTTGCCTGGCCAATTGCATTCAACCTCCGCGTTACATACATGCGCCACGCAATTCCCACACACGACCGTCAACTCCTCATGACACTGCGACATATAATCGCGTGCACGTGACTCCGGCATCACAAAGCGGGGTGCGAGATCAGGTTGGCAACGCGAACTAACTGAGGTGATTGCCGCCGCGTATGCCCGCCCTGAATGCCGCCGCGAATGCCGCCGCACGCCGCTGCAAATACTGCTGTGTGCCGCCACGAATGACGCCGCGCGTGCCGCGATGAGTGGCTTGTCAGGCACCGATTGACGACGTGGTTGACAGGTTCGATGCGAGCGTAGTTGACGGATACAGTTGACGATGCGATTACACTGGTCGATGCAAACACAGTTGACAGCGGTGTTGAAGAGAAAGATGGAAGAAGATGGGGACGTACGTTGCCTCCTTTATACCCACATTATGACTTGTGCTATCACGGTGACTGGGTTCAATATGTGTGTCATTTCTACGTCAGGGAGGAACAAACCATAAGAAGAACATCAATTGGGGTGGCGTGAGTATTGGGCAGTTTGTACCCGTCCGCCAGGAGGTACAAGCTCACGCACCGCCCCCCCCCCAATTGAAGTACTGTAACGGGACAAGCGCACGGACCCATTCGTTTACCGTATTGTCCCGTCCACGTCTTAGAATGCGGTCGTGAGTACGTACCGCCATGGCAGGTGCCGGAAGTTGGTAGAATGTGCTGGAAGGTTGTGGAAGGCTCCGGAAGGTACCGGACAGTTGCGGAAACCAGCAGAAGCCGCTGGAAGCCGCTGGAACTTCGCGGAACTCCGCGGAACCTCGCGGAATCCGGCCGCTGCTTACGAATGCTGACCAATGCTTACCAAGCTGACAAATGCCGATGGAATCGGGTGGAAGCAGGCGGAACCGGCTGGGCGTTTCTGGGATACTCTGGCGTTCCCACCTTGTGTATTTAACCGGTGGTTCTCTCCCGCTCTTCTCTTCTTTCTTTCTTTTCCTTTTCTTTCTTTAGCTAGTTTATTCTATCCAGAATATACCATAAGGTTGATGCTTGTATCACTCTCTGGTGTTCTTCTCCATCACAAGTACTTGTACGATGTCTACCTACCTACCCTACGTGAACGGTGCAATGGCGTTGTATGTGCCCTGCTGTGCCCTGTAGATAGTTAGAATTCATTAGGTATAAGTCCTTCTTTAAAAAGTGGGTCCTTTGAATAAAAGTGGGTCCATCAGAGTATGCATAAACTTCAGTTTAAGCATGAGCATGCCTGTGACCAGTTTATGCTTATGGCAGCAAGGTCCGCCGGTCCTAACTGCCAACCGGCAACTGCACGTATGTCCTACCTGTCCTAATCGGCCACCGTACCACCGCTAGATCTACTCCCTATGATATCACTCTAACTTTCCCATGGTACATACGCAGTAGGTAGGTGAACCGTTCACACCTAGTGAATCGACTGTACAAGTACGTAATCACCCGGGCAACGGTAACTAGCCCGGAACTTGGACGGTCCGACTCGGCCCGGTACACTTTGGTTACGCCGGGTGCTGTGACGTGAGTGTGAGGAAGGTACGGAATACTTATCTAATTATCACGGCAAACGGAAGCTACGACTGTCTAGGTACAACGCCGTTTGTCTGCATCGGCCCATTCCTTGCGCATCCCGTTCCGACGACGGTGACTTGATCTTTAACTTCAACAGTAAACTTCACGGCATATCGTTAAAATGGGCTCCGTCCAAACCCACCATCTCACCGAGATGATCCAAGCAGCCCACCTTACCCGCGACCCGTACGCCGGCTTCCGCAGACGCCGCTTCGCCGACGACCCCGATGCCATCGACGGCCTTGACGAAGACGAAAGTGAAGACGATGACGTCGACATTCCCCTCAGTGTTCTCCAGCGACCCCGCGGCTCTCGCTATGCGGCTCGCGCGCAGTCCTTCCCGCCTATGCCTGATCTCCGCTTCGAGCAGAGCTATCTGAATAGTATTGCGAATGCCAAGACATGGTGGCATGTTGCTTGGATTACGATCCGGGACCAGGTAGGCTGGTGTATTAGATAAAGAGTCTACGGACAGGAGTTGGCTGACACTCGTGCGAAGGTCTTGATGCCCCTTGCTCAGGGCGTCCTGTATAATCTCGCCCTCCTCGGCTGGCAGCATTGGAACCGCAATGCGCGGATGAGTGGAAGCTCGGCGGGCGCAAGACTCCGGCGCTGGTGGTATCATGTCAATAAGTGGCCGTTGCCTGAGCGGGCTTTTGTCAGGAAATCTTGAGGATGCGGTGAGGGTTAAAGAGGAATTATTGAGCTTTATAAGCTCGTTACTTGTCATATGAGGGTATGTTCGGGAATATTGTCAGGAGAACATGGTTTCGCTGACACAACTACAGATCTATTGCAGAATTCACGAGATCATGGAATCAGATGAGAGGTAGAAGTCAAGGTGCCGCCCGCTGATGGGACATATTACGAGGTTGAAAGCAGGAACTCAGGCCGACCAAGAAATTAAGTCGGTTTGGGAAATTTGGTATAAACATTTGAATTTCAGCTGGCTAATAATCGCTTGAGTAGCAACGTCCCAACCCCCCTGCAAATGATAAGTCACAACTGTAGATGCAGTCGTAGTAAGGACAGGTTCAATCTTGCGATCTGCTCTTCAGTCAAGTCCCAAGGACTTTGATAGATGAACCTCCTTCAGGGGAGCGGGACTTAGAGAGCAAATACTACATGTGATCTTTACACTTGTACTCGCCTGTCTTGCAAATACCCTTTCTCTCTATAGCCTAAGGAAAAAGCCCGGTATGAGCGCTCTCTATTTGGATACCCCCCGTTCTGCGCCATGCTCAATGATGCCTTGTTGTGTGTGTGTTAGAAAAGAGACAAAGTCCACCGCCCCATTGCAGTGGTATGGAAAAGCAAAATGCGAAAAAGCTCCTGTAATTCGAGGGTTCGACGTCTTGTCTGTTGGGAACATGGTCGAAAGTCCACAGTTGGTGAGTTGGCCGTAGATGCTTGTTGTAAACCGTTCCCTTGGAGACAACAATGTCGCCCTTTACGCTGAGCTGACATCGACCTCCTTAGACAATGCCCGATGTTGCTGCGCCTTCTCCGGGCTTTCTCTAAAAGCCATAGAAGTAGGATGCATGGGCTTAAGGGCGGGCGGAGATCCAATACCATCTATGCCGTTCGCGTCGGTGGATCGCTGAGGAGTGGTCTCTCGCTTCTTGGCCGTGTCGCCAGCGACAATCTGCTCGGTCTTCTTAGCATCGACGCTGTCCTCGTTCTTTTTCGCATCCGAGCCATCGGCCTCTTCTTTGCCTCTCTTATCATCGCCCTTATATCGGAATGCGTCCAAGTCAAGAGTGGCACCATTGGTCTTGGGTGCGTACTTTAGCTTGACAAACATACTCTTTGGAGCATCGTCCATGTCATCACCGATGTCCTCGTCGGCCATATCGACGTCTTCGTCCAGCTTCTCATCTTCTTCTTCTTCATCCTCACTATCGGCATCCGGAATATGCTCATCTTCCTCTTCTCCTTCATCACCGACGTCAGACTCAGAAGCGTCGTCCTCGTCCATTTCATCGTCCACGGAACCGTATCCCTTCGATTTGGACGAAGCCCAGCCGTTGGTGCCGTGGTTGATAGCGGCTGACCGTCTTGGACGGCCGGTTGGACCTAGTGCCGCCTCATTCTGCGCATCTTTTGCCTCCTGAGTGGGGCTAGTCGTAATGATATTGTTGGACGAATCGACGGTCATGCGGGAGGGCGCCTTAATCTGGCGTCCGCTAGCTGTGGTAACAGGACCAGCAGGTTCAGCGGGCGTGTGTGTACCGGTATTTCGCGTAGATCTGCGCGTAGTCGAGTCCGAATACATATCCTCGTCGTCTGAGTAAGTGTACTTCATTCGCTTGCCACGCGTGCGGCCTTCATAGAGGGAAAAGCCCGGCTCGGGACGCTTGAACTGCTCTTTACGCATGAGGCGGTACTCCCGGCGCTTGCGCTTCTCTTCAGTAGCTTCGAAACGGGGGATAGCGGCTTGCATCTTCAGGGCAAGCTGCTTGGCTCGGGGACCGCCGTCTGCGGTCTGTAGCTTCTCGCTAAGAGCCTTCAGCTCGTCAATGGTGCCCGCGACACTCCACCAAGTTCTGTTAAAACCAGCGGGATTGCTCTCGCGGTAGACCCGAAAGTTTGTATCATCGAGACCCTCGACGAGGAAGTATCGTCGGCGATCGGAATCGGAGCCCCAAGGCTGCACGGAGAGTGGTTGATTCAGGTCATCCTCGTGGCGGTTCTGCTTGTAGGACTGGTTGATGATCGCTTTGACGGTGTCGGACGACGACAAGGTCCAAAGCACGAGGGTTCGCAGGAGGGTCAACTAATTGCGAGAACCGTAGGGTCAGTACCAGTCGCGAAAGGACCTAGTTAGAGACAGAAACAGAGACAGAGAAAGAAAAAGAAGCCGAGGGTAAGAGGGTGAGTGGCATGGGCGCGAGGGTAGAATACGTACTCGTTCGGTAGGATTCATCGCCGCGAACGTCTTGCTGCCTGAGAGAGGATTCTTTTCCTCCCAGTCTCGGGGCCATTGGTTCTTGTGGGTAGAGATGGCGTCCTCGAGGGCGCGATTGTAATGTCCAGGCCTAGAATTACCAATTGAATGTCAGTGGCCACGCGCAGAGACTGCGACGACGACAGGACTGAGTGCTAACGTACTTGACGTCTTGCTTTCGGTTCAATAGAAGGCCTAGAATGGCACAAAGAAAGTGCTCCATGCGTTCGCCAGGGATAACCTCTGTGGCGTCACGCTCGAGCTCTTGGGGGCCGAAATTGGCCAGGGACTTGGGCAGGGCATCGTTAAAGCGACTGCGGAACATGACGAGAAACTAGAGGGATAGTCATAAGCACCAAAACGACGCGACAATTCGCGTAAAGTACGCGAAAAACACGGGCTTTCTTACAGCAAGATCGGGGTTATCCGCTAGGACATAGTCGTGGGGCGGTGATGGGGATCGCTTGCGGGGAGGTGGCGAGGGCGATCGCGTCGGCGCGGCGGAAGGCTTGGCGCCGTTGGGCAGCTTATGGAAAAACTTCAGAATACCCTTCTCCCGCTTGAGTTGAACTTCGCCGTCATCGTCGGAGGGCACTGACGAGAGGTCAGACACTGACGAGAGGTCGCTAACCTCGACGTCGGGCATTTTGCCTCGATTAGTGCTTCGACAAAGAAAAACGATGGATAAAGAGGTTTCAAGATGCAGATCAGACTGTAAATGGATGGTGCGCGGATGCAGAAGAAGAGGTGAAGGTGGCGCTGGCTGTGGTGGTTGAGGGTGAAGTTGCGGTTGCGGTGGTGGATGCAAGATGGTGGAATGTGGAGGTCGAGGAGGTGAAAGTTCGAGAGCTTGCAATTTTGGTACCCACGCTAAAATTGATAATTCATCCAGGAGCTTGAGCCGCCATCGACCAGAACAGGGAGCGGCAGATCTGATAGGCCAACCATTTTCTTTGAGCTAGGATTGTTGTATGCGTATATCAAGACAGTAAGGACCAGCCTGTCCGCTTAAGCCCCCCCAGACTTCTCCATCTCTGGCCTTCGTCCGCTTGTCCTCTTTTCTCTTGCCGCCGTCCACGCCATCCCGCCCTTTGTCCCTTGTCTCATGAACTTTTAGTCCTTGGCCTTCATCATCCCTAACCCCAACATCCCTCGTCGCCAGTCCGACGCTCCGTCCATCCTTTACAGTACCTAGTCTACAATAATGACAGCAACACGAAAACGATGCCACTAAATAACGTGGAAACGAGGGGAAAATTCCATCCCCTTCGAAGAACAAGACACGACCGAAGAGCCTGCAGCCCGTACACAGCGGCCTTTTGAGGCTGCACAGCGGTCCTATCTCTCTGAATCAGCCAACGCAAAGTCATCTAGTGCAATGTAGCCAGCTTGCTGACCCACAGATAGGTAGAAAGTAGAAAGTATACATTGCTGATATAGTAGCCCAGCAATACCACGGCGTTGATCCGCTTTGAGGCATGTTCTGGCGTTTTGGCGGCGCCATAATCGACCGCTGCCCAATCGGCGCTACCAGCTGCCTCCAACAACCTAGAGCTCGCACGTAGCAGCTCGTGCTGAAACAGAGACACTTGAATTTTGACTTTACCTGGATGCAGGTCGGATTTTCCGATTTGTGGGCCATGCTGTATCAAATAACCGATCGTTTCGGTCTGGAGGTTGAGCACTCAGGCTGGGCAGGCGGAGATCCACAGCTGGGAGTGACAATATCCCTCATCCGTGACTTCCCTAAAGTCCCAAATCTCCAATTTGAAGCCATCACGAACTCTGTCAACACCCCATTTGGGTTTCGAGCCCACAGAAAGCAGGGCGCCCCGTCTTCGACTCGGGGGGGTTTCCAAAGCCTAAAACAGCTGGCAACTAAGAGCCCGCAACACTCCTTTGACAGCTTTTGCAAGTCGTGATTGGGTATGTAGCTTAATAAGCCCGGCGCAATGGTTGCTTACCATGCCGCTATATTTTCCCTGTCCACAGTAGCTCTGAAATGCAGATGGCGAA
Organism: Xylariaceae sp. X3-2; assembly: GCA_028637685.1. Taxonomy (NCBI): domain Eukaryota; kingdom Fungi; phylum Ascomycota; class Sordariomycetes; order Xylariales; family Xylariaceae; species Xylariaceae sp. X3-2. The sequence continues at coordinate 36,175 of JAJFDI010000132.1, forward strand.
GAGTCTTCTGACGAGATATGGAGGGCCGCACAGCGTAGGTACCTTAACACGTACCTACCTAGCTTTGTGGGCCAGTCTCGGTCATGTAGGTACTTTGCTGATTTGTTTGCGAGCTAGTAGTATCGGCGAAGTTGTCGCTGCCTGAATTACTTTCCTGCGAGGAAAGATCATCATGGAGGCATTGATTCTTCCCAGATCGCGCCCACGAAACAGTGGTACCCCTTCGGAGTCATAGAGCTGCGTTCAAGTTGGCGCTCTCTTAAAACGTATTGGTTGATTTGATTTAGGGCCCTTTCAGCGACTCTTGTCACTTGGCTGTGCCATTTGTACTCTGAAGTGTCGTGTGCGAAGGAACCGTTGCTCGTCTAAGCACTACCCACCGTTCTTTCAACGCACCACGGCCGACCTAGCCCCGATATCTCAACCTTTGGCCGATCGAGCCAACATAAAGTCATTTGAAAGACTCTGAAGGCCGGGGGATTGGCTTCGTGCATAGCGAATGCAAGAGAGAAGGGCGGGACGACCGTACCCTAAGGTGCGCCAGCCCAGTGTTGTCACTCACGACGGCGAGCGATATTTCCTTTAGCAATCATCTGGTTGGGCTGCTAGGAGAGCTGCTTGAGTCTGGTCTGGCAGAATGATGCTGTGGGTAGTGCCGATGGCGATGCTGGTTTAATGAGGTGCGGTTCTGTTGTGGAACTTGGTGCGGAGAAAGGACGCAGGCATGCATGCCTATCGGAGAGGTCCCCCTTTTATAGCATAATGCCGCAACAACGCCGGGGATGGACGCTATCTACGGATTAACGGCTGCCGTACCTTGGATAGATGATTGGCTCGTATAACACTGTTAAGTGAATATCACCATCGTTTTGGTGATAATGGCACATTGAAGACTATTTTATTTAAAGTCATAAAAACTAGGATTGTACCTAATGGATTACACCCGCCGCAGCTGCCACCCAGCGGTTTACACCTGTAAAGTCCGCTTATGTCACGTATGAGTAATCCGTACATGGCGACAACATTTGATATTTCAATAAACATCTCCACGAATGCACAACAAGTGAATCTAATCATCTACCTAACTATGTACGTAATAATACATGAAATATCTAGGTATGTGTACAGAAGAGGCTCGTGGGTGTGATATAATTCGTACATCGTGCTGTGGTGCAGGTATGTCCCTGCCTATTTCTCTCCGCCGTGTATTCCGTCAGGTAGCTTCATCCACAGTAAACCTGTACGAAGTAGGTAATCTGTACAAGTAAAGACGGTTGCCTTACAAGCTTGGTAAGCGTTTAAATCCTCAATCGTCAGTGGTAATTCCTAGGTAGCAACAATCATGAGATATACATGAAATAACGGTACGTTTTCCAGATTCGTATGCAAGTTGAAGGTTGATTTAAACAACTGTTGATAGCAGGCCCGGCCGCTTTGTGAGCCGTACGAAAATACTGCCTAAATTGGCTTAGATAGTGCACCAATACTAGTATTGCGTGGTGCACGAAAATCTGCCAGGCTCAAAACCGTTTAAAAGTACAGGTAGGTATCACGTTTAAGAGTGGGTCAAACCATCCTGATTACGAGTACGTACTCATTAGGTACCTCATAAGGCAAGTCGAAACCGAGCCGCCCCACCCTATAATACGCCTTAGACATGCCCTTTTTTCCTGTCCTGTCTCGTTCGCGCTAGGTTTTCTCACACACAACCCACGCTTGATCCTGCATTTGAGAAGACACAGTTCAAGTTGTTTGTCCACCCTTCACCCTTCGCGACGACTTTTCTCACACTGCTTGCTCGTGTCCTAGAGACAAGCCCAAAATGAGTGACGCCGCAGCGACTGAGGCCGAGAAGAATGTAAGATTCCGCTGTGCTGACGCCGGTCGCATCGATCTCCTGACGGGCTGGCTCCCTTGTCGATGGGGATGCCCGACCCGTCCTTGCCCCAAGACTCGGCTGACCGTACTACGTCCAACAGATCGAGATATGGAAGGTGAAGAAGCTGATCAAGCGCCTTGAGGCGGCCCGCGGCAATGGAACCAGCATGATCTCCCTCATCATCCGTATGCTTGTTTACCCCTCCCCCACCCTACAGTCATGGCTAAATCTCGACTGCCAGCGCCCAAGGATCAGATCTCCCGAATCGCAAAGATGTTAGCTGAAGAATATGTATGCCACCAAGCCCTGTGATGTGCCCATACTGCTGTCAAAGTGCAGAGCAGACCGGGCCGATACTTTCTGCAACGACAACTCCGCTGACTAGCCACCGCCATTCAGGGTACTGCCTCCAACATCAAGTCTCGTGTCAACCGACAGTCCGTGCTTTCCGCTATCACCTCCACCCAGCAGCGTCTCAAGCTGTACAACAAGGTCCCCCCGAATGGACTTGTCGTCTACTGTGGTGAAATTCTCACTTCCGAAGGCAAGGAACGAAAGGTCAACATCGATTTTGAGCCATTCAAGCCCGTCAACACCTCCTTGTATCTTTGCGACAACAAGTTCCACACTGAGGCTCTTGCTGAGCTGCTCGAGTCCGACCAGAAGTTCGGTTTTATCGTCATGGATGGTAACGGAGCCCTCTTCGGTACTTTGAGTGGTAACACCCGTGATGTCGTTCACAAGTTCTCCGTCGATCTTCCGAAGAAGCACGGTCGTGGTGGACAGTCTGCCCTTCGTTTCGCCCGTCTTCGAGAGGAAAAGCGTCACAACTACGTCCGCAAAGTCGCAGAATTGGCTGTGCAGAATTTCATCACCAACGACAAGCCCAACGTGGCCGGTCTCATTTTGGCTGGTTCCGCCGATTTCAAGAACGACCTGAACGGTTCGGATATGTTCGACAACCGTCTACAGACCAAGGTCATTAAGGTCGTCGACGTATCCTACGGTGGCGAGAACGGTTTCAACCAGGCCATTGAGTTGTCGTCGGAGACCCTTGGCAACGTCAAGTTCATCCAGGAGAAGAAGCTGATCGGCAAGTACTTCGAAGAAATCAGTCAGGATACCGGCAAGGTCTGCTACGGTATCGAAGACACCCTCAAGGCTCTTGAGTTGGGTGCTGTGGAGGTTCTCATCATCTTTGAAAACCTGGAGATCACGCGATGGGTGCTGAAGGACAGCAACGGATCCGAGATCATCCTCCACCTCACGAAGCAGCAGGAGTCTGGTGATCGCTCGATTTTCATGGACAAGGAGACGGGCCAAGAAATGGAAGTAATCTCTCAGGATTCCTTCCTGGAGTGGATCGCCGAGAACTACAAAGGCTACGGTACGAACCTTGAGTTTGTGTCTGACAGGTCGACCGAAGGCAACCAATTCGTGAAGGGCTTCGGTGGTATTGGTGGAATTCTTCGCTACAAGGTGAACTTCGAGCAATTAGCTGAAGTAGATGACGACGATGACTACTATGACGATTGACAGGTCAGTCAACGCCCTGGAATATAGAACCTCACCCGCGCTATTTCAAGCCATCTTATTTACTTGGGGATTTTCTGTCATGATGGATGGTTCAAAGCTTGCGAACTACTTTCTTCACTGTGCTCAATCCCTCCTGGGCGGGAAGGGGGAAAAACTATACCTACGCGAAGAGGCTTATGTCACTCACTGACTGACACGTTGAATAGTTTGAAGAGTCCCTCGAAAACAACGGGGGACGGTCTCAAGCAGTCACATATAAGCAGGTACCCGCAGACGAAGCGAGTTTCTCATTGCTTCAAGAACCGGCCGTGAAGGAGAAATCAAGTCCCACGCCGGGAGCAATGAGCGCAACGTACGCTCTACGCCGACTCCAGAAGATGGGACCGGCAAACTCCGAGCATACGGCCAAGCAAGTCGCGACGCCTTCCCCGCTTCGGTCTATGATGACGGCTTGAACTTCTCTAGAGTGGATTCGAGGTTCGTTGACTCTCCTACTATCTGGTTCTCAACCATTCAGCTACAGCGGCCTGCTAACCGGCTTTCCTAGATGCTACCAGGGTGTTCAAGGACAGCCGACGTGAGGGTTTCAACAAATATCACAGAGCTGACCTATTCTGATGCGAGTGTGTGAAGCTGTTGAAGATTGCCACTGCGCTCCTTGAACTTGTGGTTTTCTGCTTCAGGCTGAGATTTCGTGCTGCTGGTTAAGACTAAGACTATAGTACTATGATGCCGCGTTGGAGGACATTCGTTCCTGCCGCTCCTTAAGAATAGGCTGCAAAATAAATACAATTCGTCGCTCGCTAACTTGACAGCTTCTTCTGATGGCTCTTCTCGTGGGGACACTGTTCGGTGCTATGACGCTTCAAGGAGTAGTTCTGCATAGATATAAGAATGTCGTTTATCCGTGATAGGCAAGTGTTGTGGTGTAGTTCCCAGCTGAATATGTACGACATAACGCACGGCAAAGGGTTGCCCATCGACAACTGCTCAGTTAGTGGGACCCTGGGGAACCCTTTGAGGACAGTCTGTAGTAGGTAGCTTCTTAATGAAACGACCGGTATCGCTTTTAAAAACTAACCGGACTTTTTAGAAGCTAACCTAGCTGCTTCAACTTGGCCACATCTTTGTCTGTTTTAGGGACATTTTGTCTTGTACAAGTCACTTATCGAATCGCACCTTTATTAGCTGCCGCGTCAGACACACCAACAAGTCCGGACGGGTCCGATTATAAGGAGCCTGCTTTTATTCCTTTGCAATTGCAACAACCGATCTTCGGGATCGCGTTTACTCTCGTACTATTTTTCGGTATTTATACGTCCGAGTATTGAGACTCGTATTACATAGAAGTTGAGGCTCGTTTTGTAAAGGGAATACTTGTGGTTACTATTCATATCAACCATGGCAACCAACGAACAGAGTGCCAGCGGAGGTTCGGGCTCCAAGCCCGTTGTCTGCTTCCTGGGGCCGACGTCGTCATATACACACCAGGTATGAGGGGAACCAAGTCACTCACACATCTACGTATATATTCACTCATCATGCGGTAGGCGACGATGTCCGCGTTCCCCGCAGACAAATACGACTTGATGCCGGTAACCACCATCAAGGGTATATTCTCACACTCACTCATCTCACTCATCTCATCTCATCACTAACACTTCGATAAGATATCTTCGACACCACACAATCAGGCAAAGCCACCTACGGCGTCGTGCCCTTCGAAAACTCCACCAACGGCTCCGTCGTCTTCACGCTAGACAACTTCGCCGATCGCGGGGGCGTCTACGCGGACCTGAACGTCTGCCAGGAAATCTATCTGGACGTGCATCATTGTCTTCTCGGACATGCTTCCCCGGATAAGAGTCTGGCGCACGTGCGCCGCATATACAGCCATCCCCAGGCCTTCGGCCAAGTCCGGATTTTCCTAGACGCGCACCTCCGCGGGATCGAGACGATCGACGTGAGCAGTACTAGTCGCGCCGCACAGATGGCCAAGGAGGATACATCGGGCACGAGCGCGGCGGTCAGTTCTGCCGTTGCGGCGAAGGAATTAGGGCTTGATATCCTGGCCGCGAATATCGAGGATCGGACAGACAACACGACGCGGTTTTTCGTGTTGAGACGGGGTGTTGGTTCCGATACCGTTTACGATCCCTCCTCACCATCAACAGAAGAAGCCGACGACGCAGCCCTCCTAGCCAGCACGAAATCTCTGCTTTCGTTTACCGTGCCGCATCGCTCGCCTGGCGCGCTGGCGGAGGTGTTGTCATGCTTCATGAAGGAAGGGCTGAATCTGACGAGTATTAATAGTCGACCGAGTCTGCAGGGCGCGTTCGAGTATATATTTTTCGTGGAGTTTGAGGGTCATCGGTTTCGGGATCCGAGGGGACGGGTTGCAAGGGTGTTGCGGGATGTTGCGGGCATTGCGAGGACGGCGAGGTGGCTTGGTAGTTGGGAGAATATGCGGAGGAGCTAGATAGGGTGTGAGAGGGGGGATAATAGCATGTTGTGTTATGTTGAATCGAACGAGCAGAGGGCTTGATCTAGTTTGACTGTGCGGAGATATCTTCACATGAGTATGCCATTCTTCCAAACTACATAGATATGTTCGTGAAGGGCATGATCAGGAATGGGGCCTGGATTCCAAAACTAGAAAGCGATATGAAGTTTCAAGACAGTAGGGGCACAATATCAAAAGCTGTGAACTAGAAAACCAACCCAGCAGCATGCAAATAGGAGAAAAAGAAATATAAACCATACCCCTTTCCATCACAAATCCTCAGGGGGCAGTTGCATCACTAAATCGCTGTTATACCTAGCTACGGCGAGTCATGAAAGCTTACTATCAGGGGCAGAGAACGAATTGGGTGCTTCGAAAAGGGATGCAGAGATTTTGATAGGAGTCTATATCGTTACAATGTGCCAACATACAACCTAGCAACTACCGGCAGCGAGAGACGAGATACCCATTTCACAAATAAAGGGTACTTCTCAACGTTTCATTCCTCAATTGAGCGCCTTAAGTCATACCATAGGTCTCCAGTACGTACATCACAGATGGGGGGTTGGGGAATCATATGTTTGGTGTCAATGCTCAGTCGTTTTAACTCCATTTGTCTCCTTAAAGTCTTCCAACCCGTCAATTTTAGATTGAGATTATTCTATGAACATACAGAAAACTTTGGATCCTGTTTCCTCCTCCTCCCCCTTACGATGGTTAACTGAAATTAGATGACAAGTGTTGGGCACGCCCGCTTATTTGGAGAAGTAGAAGTTCTCGTCGGGGGTACGGCCACGGAGGAACTGAGGCTCGCTGCCCTTGGCGTACACATCCTCGAACAGGATCTCGGGGCTGTTGGTGGGGAAGGCCATGGCCTCAGCAGCGGCGACCTCGTCGTTGACGTGCTTGCGGGCGTCCTTGTCGATGCCCTTGAGCTCGTTCTCGTCGCAGACACCCCAGTCGAGGATCTTCTGCTTGAGGCCGGCAATGGGGTCGTTGGTGGAGCGCATGCGCTGGACCTCCTCACGGGTACGGTAGGTGGTACCGGGGTCGGACATGGAGTGACCACCGTATCTGTAGGTGACGTACTCGAGAACAAGGGGGCTGTTCTCAGCAATGGCCCAGTCCTTGGCGTGCTTGACGGCGGCCTTTACGGCGAGGACGTCCATGCCGTTGACCTTGAGACCAGAGATGTACTGACCACGCTTGTAGTAGTCGGTAAGAGCAGAGGAACGGGCAGCAGCGGTACCCATACCGTACTTGTTGTCTAAATAGCAAGTTAGCTTGGTGTCAACGAGACAACTGCGGATCGTGTCGGGATAATCGTATAAACGTACTCTCACAGCCGAAAAGAGCAGGCAGACCCCAGAGCTTAGCCATGTTGAAAGCCTCGAAAACCTGACCCTGGTTGGAAGCACCGTCACCGTAGAGGATGACGGAGGCATTCTTGCGGCCCATGTACTTGTGCGCAAAAGCGAGACCAGCACCGACGGGAACCTGAGCACCGACGATACCGTTACCACCGTAGAAGTTCTTGGTGAACATGTGCATGGAACCACCCTTTCCGTAGGCGATACCCTCGCGACGACCGAGGAGCTCACCAATAATGGATCGCACGGTGGCGCCGCGCATCAGGGCGTAACCGTGACACCGGTAGGCGGTGATCACGTCATCATCCTTCGTCAGGGCGTGCTCGATACCGGTGGCGACGGCCTCCTGACCGGTCGACAAGTGGCAGAAACCACGGATCTTCTTCTCCTTGTACAAGCGATCGGCAGCCATCTCCATTTGTCTATGTGCTAGTGTTAGTCGCGATAGCAATCCCCGAGATAGGCCTAACCGATTGACCAATCCCGTGCGAGATCGATCCATCTTACTGATCGCTTACCTGGTGACGACCATGTCGTAGTACATCTGCTTCAGCTCCTTCTTCGTGACGTCGAGCGTGTATGAAGGGGGGTCGAGCTCGTAGGTCTCGAAGCTCTCGTCGCTCAAGGTGACCTGGAAGGTCTTGTCGTCGGCAATAGGGACGGCGCTCTTGTCGGCGTGTGATGAGGCGGCGTTGGTGGTGACGGATCGCACCGCAGCGACGGTGGGCTGTCTGGCCGCAACCGCTCGTGAGCGCGCGAGGGGCGCAGCCGCACGAGGGACTCGGAGTGCTCGCGAGAACATTGTGTGGATGGATGGCGGGGAAAGGCCAGGAGGATGAGGATGAAGATAAGAGTAAGAATGAGGGGAGCTTTGAAGTGAAGCTGAGTGAGAAGACGGGATAGAAGATCTTTCTTTCTTCCTCTCGTCGTTCTTCTCGTCTCTGCTGTCCGTGTTCTTCTGCCCCGCGAAGACGATGGAAAGTCAGAAGTCGAATTGAGATGCTCTGAGCTCGGCAGGCGGAGGCTGTTCTCGTTCTCGGTCTACACTACTAAAAAATTAGTCTCTCTCGAGGATTCGGATTACTGAATCTGCATGCTAAGACCTAACAAGGGACCAACCAACCTGACCTATCGAATCGATGTCACGAATGGATGTCGAGTGAAGGAAAAAATGGGGCTCCGGACCAGAAGTTGCTCAACAATTTCGAACCTCCGAGCTCTCCCATTGACTTGGACAGGCCATGCCTCTCTAGGACTAGCCCAACCGTCTTGCGGATCCCCGACCGCCCGATAGGTACAAAATGTACGGATTAGGTACTTTTGGCGCAGGGGAGGATATGCAGTACTCCGAGCTATTCACGGACTGGGGGTCAGCTATGAAGTTAACTAATTTAGATAAGTTATCAGGTGTATGTATGCTGCCCGCGGATTACTACGCCTCGGGGTTTAGAGCCAGCCATACCGAACCGACACGGTGCTCACTGCTCACCTCAAAAAAGGCCTTCCAATGGGTCAACCAAGAAGAGGCCAAAGTCTCATGTGCGAATGCACTTATCTGGATCATTTCGGGTCCGATTCCTCATTAAATGGCAGGCTTCGGCTAATCTTGCCCACTATATAGAGATTGACTGTGGCTTGCTAGCAGCTAACTAATAGGTACGAAATCGCCGACATACCGTAACTGGACTCTGGCTGGTAGTGCTACCTTGCCTGCTTTCTGGTCTGAATTTGTTCATGCTATCACATATTACGAGGCCATTTCCATGTCCACCTCTTCAGAGCAGGTTTCATGGTCTTAAGTATTTTCTGTTTCCAGGAGCCCTACTCGTAGGGGGTAACCAATTTCTGTAGTCGTCCAGCCACTATGTTGACTTATCATAAAGACGACGCAGCTCTTTTTGAGTACGGATCATGGGAGTTGAGAGGCAGCGTCGCAAACTCACAGGTTCGGCTATCTGTGAGAGGTTCCTCGTCATATTCGATACGATCCTCTGTTTTCGAAGTTCCATTAGCAGTGATATGGACAAAAGTCCTCGGCCATATCGTATTCCACGAGAGGGACATAGACAGCCGACAACTCGTCTGCCTTGTATGAATGTTTCATCTTATGCTATGTTGCCATATCAACTGATGTTTCATTACAAGGTATGAAGTTGCATACGAGTGCATGTGCATTTGTGTATGAAACTACATATGGTCTCAAGTTCAAGTTCTATCGGCATCCACGGCGGTAACTGCGGATGGTTAATGCGACCTCGTATGGGATTGCATTGTTTACATTATTAGAGAGATATAATGGGTATTTCTGGGTATTCCTATTGTAATTACGAGAATGGGTGGATGCTTGGATAAGACGGCGAGTATCTGACATCTGAAAACACGATACGCCGTGCTCATGAAGTCCAAAACCATTATGCAGCCTAGAGAGCAGCGATTATCTTTCACGGGGTATTCTTCAAAACAGAGGCGTAGTCGTCATCGCTAATCTTCGTCGCCAGAGCAACAAAAACCATGAACCGCCGAGGCCAGTAAACAGATTGTCCAAAACCAAAAAAAAAACACGCCCCTAGTAGACCCTTTCGCCGCCCAGAACAAATCCACCCAGCCGTGAAAAAAGCCCAATTCTAAATTCGAATTAGACCGACCAAACTTCCTACGTTGTGCGCCGTCTTCTAGCTGTGCCGATATTATGTGCGCTTTCAGATTCTGCCTTCCCAAATGTTCCCACGCCTGTATCCTGAAATGCCAAGTGATGATGATATAGTCCAATGTCAGCAGTGAAAAGGGAGTGTGAGAAGATTAAAACATCGTGTTGGGTCATGTAACATGACCAAAAGAAAGGAAGCACACCACCAGTAGTAGGTGGTGTCTGGGTGCTGGGTGTCATAACCGTCTGGCACGCTTCATACGTTTTGGGTTGCTGCTACCCTCGGTCTCTTCAACGCACTCATCCTCGCTGTCGCTTTCACCACGCGTGCGAGTTCGGTCGTTCCCCTTTTTGATAGAGATCAGACATCCTTGCTCCTTGAGCCGCTTCGTGAGCGCAGTGCTTGCTTTCATACCCGGGAAGTCCTTGGCGTTGTAGACCGTAAAGACATCGCTCATCACTAAAGCCACTACTGGCGTTCTGTGACCTGGGGATGATAGCGGATCAAGAATCATGAAGCTGAAGCGTAGCCGGAAAGAACCGGGAGTCCGGCAAGATAGGTCGGGGAAGCAGAAGAAACATCCAAACTGCTCGTTCTCATCATTACCAGCAAAGGGAGATGATACGACAGTCCCCATCAGTCTTCGTTGCGTACGGTAATCTTCAGGCATAGAAGATAGATCCTGATCTCCAGCTTCGTTCCAGATGGTACAGTGCATAATCGAGTAACTATGGGTGAGCCGATGCCTAATTTCCTCCTCAGTAGCTGTAGGATCCTCGATACTCATTTGGATAATAGGCGGCGGGTCAATGACCCTTCGATCTCTCTCACCATACCCACATGATCTTGCGGCCAAGGGCTGTTGTCGAATGCTGATACGATAAGTAGATGTCACGGCAGTGGAAGCAAGGCTCCTCTCGGGTGCTTTCTGTGCTGCCTTGGACGATTGATACGTGACGACACTCTGCTCGTTGCTTAATAGATCGGATATCTTCATTCGCTGCTCTGGACCTCGTGATTCATGCCGAGGAGACCACATCTGATGACCAGGACTGCTCGCTTGGGAGGAGAAGCTCATACGTGTGTGTTGGGATTGAGCGTCTTGAGACGGCCTCATTGGCAGTATGTCTACATAGGACGGTTGCCGGGATGGGAGCTCATAGACGGGTGCGAACTGAGGGGCCATACGAGAAGCGGGCGAGCATTCCTGAGGCTCTTCTGCGAACTGGCGGGGGCGAACACGATCCGGCGGGTCCTCTGAGTGGTCGCTTGCCGAGAATGAATGGGTAGGCGATGGCCGGGCTCTTACATCGACCGGCTGTCCGCTCGCAAAACCCATCACAGGGAAAACAGCATTCTCGGGGCCTACAATCGGAACTTGAGCGGGCCTATGATGAGCAGACATCGAAGCTACGGGCGCATATAGATCCCGATAGGCGGGACTGCCTTGAACTGCACGTTCCCGTCCGTTCTGAGGGCTCTGGCTTTGGCCCTGGCTCTGGTGGGATTCATTGAACAGACTGGATGGCGGAGGCAGGCGTAAGAGTTGCGGGTTTTGACCCTGACGATAATATGAAGTTTGTCTTGGAGAATAGAGGTCCTGGCCCCACGATTCGAGAGGCCTTGTCATGGCGTCCACCATGATTAGCTAGAACGGGCAAGTGAAGAGACAGTAGCAAGTAGCATGAAGGTGAGACGACAGCAATGCGGGTAGAAGAGAAACGCGAGATCAGGAACAACGAGACGAGAGTTGTGTCGACCTATAAGTATGCAAGTTGTGACAGGATGTACGGATGTTTTGTGTGTTGTGTGTGTGTGTGTGTGTGAAGGATGGATGAACGGATGTATGGGTGTAAGGTAAGGACGGATGTATGGATATAAGGATCTCTGGTGATGGGCAATGGGTGCCGTCTTGGAGGATTTCAGGCTACTAGGTAAGTATTCCGTATTCCGTTAGACAGGTAGGCAGGCAATCCGCAAGTACACAGAGACAGGTCAAAGGTAAGAAGAGGTAGGTAAAAGGTCAGATCAGAGGTCAGAGGTCAGAGGTCAGTGGGTCAGTTGGTGTAGGTAGAAGAGACCAAGCACGCAAAAGCCGAAGACACGGATGCACAGCAAATCAGATCTTATTGGCGGTACCGACCCTCTGGTCACTAGAGCCGGCGAAGCTCCATGGAATGGTTTGGTGGAAGCAGTGGCGTAGAAAAGACCATAAATGCGGCTGACACTAACTAGAACGATCGACGGACCCTGAAAGGGCGCCCTTGTGGGTGTGATGGCTGTCACACTGTGAATGATGCCGCCAGCAAGCGTGAGAGGTGTACGCAGTACGGGGTACGGGGCAGCAGCAGCAGCAGAGGAGTAGGCAGTCTATAAAGCCGTCGGAGTCGACTGGCCGACTGGCTATTCTTCCGTTGATACGAGCAAATCGTCGGTTGGCATTAGACGAATAAGAGGCGAGTAGTTGCAATGCTGAAGACGTCTGATGCGGAAAGGTGCAGACGCCTACATATCTAAGGCCAGATAGCGTAGACAAGGTACGATGGTGGCAGAGCGCGGGTGTGAGAGAGAGAGAGAGTGTGTGTGTGCGTGGGTGCGTGGGTGCGTGTGCGTGTGTGTGCAGAGAGCGTGTGAGAGTGTGTGTCTGTGTGTGCGTGCGTGGTTTGGTATTGGTGTGAGATTTTGGGATCAATGAGATGAGATTAATAATTAGGGGTTGATGGGATGGGATGGATATGGATGGATATGGGGATGGGGATGGGGATGGGATCGGTCGACAGACCAGACACGACAAGACAGGCTACCACCAACACTGATCCGGACTTTTAATTCTTCCTCGCCGCTGGAGTAAGCTGAAGGCAGCCCACGGTAGGCTTGGTACCTGGCTATTATAGCGGCCGTGAACCGAAACTGCGGCCTGCTCGTACTTACTCGACTGCAATCCGTACCGTACGTTGTCAAAATGGCCATGCAAAAAGTAGGGTCTTGAGATGTAGGTAAGAATAGAAACGAGACAAACAAATGGCAGCGATCACAGACGGATGGGCAATTGTTGAATACACCGATCTACCGGTAGTGTACAGAATCCAGCAGGTACTACCTACCGGTAGGCAGGTCGACATGCGACAGGGTGGGGACGGCGCCAGGGAGTGTGGAGAGGGGGTGGATATAGGAGTGGCTTTAGTGCAGGCAAGGGAACGGCAGAGGACTTAGGATGTACGGAATCGCTAGCACTGGCACTACGGCACCCTCGACCTGCCGAGGGCACGGATCAAGACTTCGAGTAGGTATTGTACTGTACCGTATTCCGTATTCCGTCGACATCTCGTCGAACGGATCACTTGTACGGATTACGGAATACGGATCGCTACTCGTACAGCTGTTACGGTTCACTAACCGACCGCCTTACGCTAGCGTTTCTGTCTCGTACCTACCCTAGCATTGGACCCGTGACAGGTACGGATTACACCAACAAATCTTGGCCAGAACTTTAGAAGTGAGCCCTTATGATAGCACCTAAAACACGCCTCTCGGCACGATATTTACGGATTATTGTTACAGTATAATCCGTACGACAGAGAGACGAAAGTACCAGACGGATTACGCAGTACGATACTCGCACAGAGTACTCGTACAGACGCTATTGCGCCAGTCACGACTCGACTCATCTTGTCGCCTGGTCGTGATCCGTCCGAATGCACACCAAGTACGAAGTACGAGTACCAGTCTTCATTCGTACAAAAGTACAAATAGCAGCCAGGCAGCCAATTGCACTCGATCAACCGACACGCTCTTAGCAGTGATCATATATCAAGAACTGGACAGGCACAGAAAGGGAAAGCTGGGTTTTACCATCCAGAGAATTAAATGTCATGCATGTTTCATGTACATACACACTGGCGACTACATACATGTACATGCTCTGCCGGCATCGCGCCAGCGCAAACGTGTGTCATCGCGTTGTACCCGAAGCTGCTGGCTAAAACCGAGTAGTCGGGCCCCGTGCAGAGTCGCACATTCCATTAGCGTGCAGCCAGCCGCTTGCATAAATACACTCACGCCCCCCGCCGTGTCGCAGAGCGTCGCTTCTTTTTCCTCTCCCTCGCCCCCCCCCTCGACCCCTTCCCCTCTGCCAATGTACGTACCTACTCGTATCAAGCCACCGTCGGACTATCCCTGCCTCGCCTTGCTTTAAACCTCACGCATCCCCGGGAATTCTCTCCTCGATGCTGCAGCTCGTTATTAGTTTCTGCAGACCAGACGCAGACCACTACCACCAACGCTGCATCGTGGGAAGGCGACAAATAACAAACGGCCAGTCGTCCGGGATAATGCAATCCGAAACCAGCGTTGGCCTGCCATGGGTTTCTCTCGCCTTCGAAACTCTGGCTCTGCCCGTCCTTGGTCCATGGTCCATGGTCCATGGTCCATGGTCCATGGCCCATGGCCCATGATCCATGATCCGGACGGAGATATCTGTACCGTCGCTGCTCTGCTGCATCGGGATCTCACTGCCCGTCATTACCACCTGCACGCCGGACCCTGACGCCTGGAGCGCCCGGGGGGAGGCGTGTACGTACTGACACCCCCTTGACCAGACCAGAGCTTGCCCAGAGCAAAACGTGATTGAAGCTACCTATCAGAAGTGTAACCTCGCCGTCTGCCGTCTGCTGGTGACCGATGCCAGTTCGATCAGACACACATTGGGTATCTGCGTCAAGCAGAGACATAGTCCCGCAGACCTAGTCGAGGATCACATTGAAAGGCGGGTTAGCGAATCGCCTAGTCGCGTTGCGTTATCCTGGCCCCTCTGAGAGCTACCTCCCTGCATACCGTCTTGTAGGCACGAGCTCACCTCACCGAGGACTTGGTATTGGAGCGTAGAGTGTAACGCTTTGCGTACTGCGTAGTGTGCGAATGCTGCCGACACTATGATGTTCGCTTATCACCATTTGTCAAACCTCAGGCTTCCCGAAACCTGCATGGCGCTCGGTATGCGCCAACCGGTGTGTGTCGGTGGAATGAATGGCTGCGGGAATGCCTACATACTGCTATGCTACTGCTACTACTACTGCTACTGCTTGGTAGGAAGCATGTAGCAGTCATAATCCCCATGGTGCGCCTTGTGTTAAAAACCTGAATACAACTTCTGGGGGACGCTGCTGCCGACGGAGCTACCAATCCTCAGCGTCCAACAGAAACAACTCTGTGGCGGCCAATGCCACTTTCACGTTTACGCGAACCGACGGCTCGATTGTCGAGATGCAGCGACACTTACCTCGCTTTCTATCGCCCGAGAGTAGCAATCTCTCCTTTACCCTGACACTGGGATATTGCGGTACAGCATGTCTGGTAGTTGCATTTGCTGGCATTCACTGCCGCTGTCGCATTTTCTGTGGAGTCCTGTTTCCACAGGATTTGTCGCTCTACCCGGCCACCGACTGCTGACCGCCGAGTCGCAGGCGGACGAGCAGAAGCCATGCCAGTAAGAGTGGCGCAAGTGTGGTGCAAGAAGTGATACAGTGAATATACCAAGGCATACGTGAAAACCCTCCTTACTTCTGAACCACCCACACTACTGAGGACGCAATATGGTTGACAAGACAGCTATTCCCGGATACCGGTAAATGGATTCACCTTACCTTGCTTGCAGACCGACTAGGATTCTGATTGCCTTACGGCCGCCTTACGTTTATGCTCAGCAATTAGCCGATCCCGACCTGCCTTCTTTCAGATGCCTTGTGCCCGACTCTTAACGGATCGCGGTCGGATTCAGCACCAGAGACCCTCGGTGTGGACTTTGCCACAACAGCTTCCCTATTTTGAGTCATACTTACCGACACATAATTTTTTTTTACTCCGCATTAAGGCAATGTGCTTCTCTGGGACTGTCCAGGAGCGGAAAAGGAAAAGCAGTGGTTGGTGCGGCGGCCGCCGTTTAGGTCAACTGCTTTCAAGGAAAAAAAAAAAGTCGAGTGATCCTGGTTTCCGGATTGAACCAGTACCCCTGGGCCCTGACTCGAAAAAGAACTCGCATAGTGTTTCATTCACCCAGGTTTACGTCTGCTATGCACCCTTTGGTGTTTGAAGCTCAGATCGGTCAAAGCACGCATGGTCTCGATGCCAAGTTCGATACGGGACTGCCACAGATGCTTACCAGGATCACTCGGCGACGTTTAGCATCCACTTCCATCCCAGTTGTTGAACGGCAAACAGCATGTCACTACCGATGATATCCGGTCAGCAGGTCGTTGCCGATCGGACGTTTTCGACGTCATTGATAGCCTCTTTATTAGGATGGCATGTTTTCAGAGTGCAAAGTGCTAACAAGTTCTTATCAGAAACAAGCTCCGTACATATCCTGAGCCTTGTGATGATGCTGATTGCAATAAACACCATGCAGAGACCCATATGGGATTTCCAATCGACATTTATGGTTCACCAGTTCTCGTTAGGCACCGCCATCGAGCATGCTGAACCGCCATGTTGCTGTCTAATGGGATTTCGGGCCGCACCATGGGCAAGGATCCAGCAAAACCGAGGCGCAAACAGTACGATACGATACAGTAGCAGCATACTCGTACATGTGCATACCTTGCGGATACACACAACCACTGCTTCTTCACTCCGTACCCACGGATGTATCGTGTGCCTAGTGTACCATTATCCGTGCACGGGGACAGGTTGGACAACGACACACAGGACTCCAGGGGCTCGGACGTTTCTTAATAAGTGGGTTCCGCGGATACACCCAGCACGCGGGGAGTTGATTGGCTGCTGGGGGTTTAATCCAACGTGATATGTGATAGGTACAGTATGTTCAGGGTCTTTTCCTCAGAGTTGACATGCCGCCATTTCTCAACTGGGCCAACACATCACCACCTACAGGTACAACCGCGAATAGCAGGCTCTGCTATGGTATTTCCTAATCAAGTCGGCTCAAGTCACGCCATTCTCCACACGAGTCTGTATACCTACACTGCACTAACACCGAGAACGAGTCCTAGCGCAGCGTCTCGGGCGCGCGACGCTTGCACTCCTCGAGATGTCCAACACGCCCTTCCCTCTCTTCTCGGCCTGCCCGCCCGCCATTGGCACGCCCACACTGCCCAGTCTCACGGTTCTGAATATTGGGAGGGCCATTGAGCTTCCATCAGGCTAAAAAAAGGGCTTTGTCTCGTGCAGGGATTCGATGGAGGCAACACTGGCGATGTAAACCCGGGGCCAACGGCCAGCGATCTGTGTTCCTACACGTCAATGCGAAGCATTTCCTCGGCACCCAGTGAGAAGTCTTGAAACCCCATTATCACCTCATTCATGCATTTGGCTGCTTCCTGCCCCACCTGTCGCTCGTCCCCGGTTCTGTCAAGGGCTGGTTTATTAGATGGTTCTTTATGTGAACCGAAGCGCGGTTGGCCAACCGCGAGATGTGAGTTGACGAAAAAAAAAATAAAAAAGACCGTTTCTATCCTTGCCGCATTTACATGTGAAATTTGCTCAACCCACTCGCAGGTTTACCAGGTACATACTCCGTACATCTTGGAGTAATCCGTACGATACCTCCGTTTCGTTACGTTATCCATACTTCGTACATGGTGGCAGCATCTTGGATGCTCTCTACAAGTACGGAGTAGTCATGGTGTTGGGAGAGCTTCGACCGAATGCGTCGATTCTGACCACCACCTCCTAAGGCTTTCTCGTATGACTACGAAACCCACGAGCCTGAGATACGCAAGATAGGGGAACCACTCCAAAGCCAGTGTACATACAAGGAGCCTTGTTTGGTTGGCCTGCTAATATGTCTCCAAAAGACTGTACGGAATAATAGAGACAGTTGAGTCACGATCCGCCACAGGGCATACAATACCGCCACCGTACAACTATGAGCACTCAGGCGAAGAAAAGAGCCTGGGCCTGTTCACGGGGACAGGTGATTGCGCATCATAAGGACATCAGATCTTGAGCACATCGCCGCCTCTGCTCCCTACTAGGCAACGGGTCACGGATATATCATCGATACATTTCGCTTTCTCTTGCACCCGACGCCTAGGCTATGGGTACAACAGAGTGAAACTGCAGATGATCACCTCCAATCGTGTCAGCACGCAGGCCTGCCAATACGTGTGAATCTCTAACCATACAGTGACGGCATAGTACTTTATACCGCTTCCAGCGTTCTGCAACACGAATAAGGAAAAAGCACTTTAAAACCAGAACGAGCTGAATCAGATGATTGCCTCCAAATCGAGGGAATATACGGAATCTACATACATACGAGTACGTATAGCCGCTGAGATGGGATTTTCAGCAATGACATATGCATGAATGCAGCGACCTGACGTGCTTTATCGACTCTCCATCAAGAAGTCGATGGGGGAGAAAAGACGCTCTTGGCCGGATATAATATATCTACCTACATATGTATGGTATGGTATGCAAGGACATTGCGGTAATTCCCACATCTGGCGTGCGTCACCAAGTCTTTTGTTTCCCCATCGCTAGTTCATCTAGATTACGAGAGAGTGTGTGTGTGATCCGTATAGCGTACAGCATTGAAGAAGCAAGCAAGCAGGCAAGAGAAGGAAAGGTGTGAGCGGATCAAGTCAAATCCAAGCGAGCCGCGTTCCTTTTTGGAGGGCCCTCCTGCTGGTTTGCTGCGCCGAGCAAAAGCAGACCCTTCAGAAAAGACAAAGAGAGGGAGCGCGCGCGTCCTGTCATATCTTATTGATGAAAACACCACCATTGTTCGGATTTCGTGCAGCGGCCGCGCAGGTCGATATCGGGGCTATATTTTTTGGCCACACCCCCTTCGTCTTTCTTTCTCTTTCCAGGGATTAATTTTGTGACGGTCCAATGGTGAGGCTTCGTCTGGTTCTTGGAGACTCGAGATGAGGAAAATGTGCTTTTTTCGGGAATATCGACTTTTTGTTTCTTTTCTCCAACGGGATGGGGGATACGCGATAGATAAGGGACTTTACTTACGCACGTAAGTATATCCGCCGAACCCGATACCTGGGATTCCTTTACACGCGATTTCCCTGGCATTCTATTCTTATGCAGAAAGGAAGAATGAGAGGAAAGAAGGGTTTTTCTTTCTGAATGTCGTACTACCGACTTTCTCCCCGGCGGTACCGTTGCGCCCTGCGCACCTGCGACCTGCGACCCCCCCTGGTTACATACATTAGGTATGTACTCGTACAGATTCATTCACTGGAGAAGAGAGATGTCTGACGTAAAGGACTTCTAGTCGGTACCAAAAACCGTTCAGCGCCGTCTCCATCTCCCTCCCTCACTTGTGCGCGCGCGCGGCGGGTGGGCGTGCGGGCTGGCGTTACGAGGTATGTTTGTGTGGCGTTGATTATGCCTCGATTGTTCTGGGCCGCGCGGGATCTATCTTTTAATGACGGAAACGGGCATTTTGGGGACAGTTATCAAAATGTCCTTCGTATCAAAGACAAATTCAATGTACCGGGTCGTTGGGCAGAAGGGGGAGGGGAGGGTATTCAATACGACTCTATACAAAAGACATTACATACGTGGCAGCGTTTCTCTCATTAATGGGGATTTGGAGACGACCGGTTACCGGTAAAGGGGTCCTTGCCTTCAAGGGTCCTTCTCTTACGTATGTAGGTAGGAATGGGGATGGAGATGTATGCGCGGTCGTAAAACGGCTTTTCGGCCAGGGTAACATGGCATTTTCTCAGCTCTGAAACTTCCCGCCCAGGTTCGCTTACATATTTACGAGATCCAAAAAGACGGCAATGAACTACGGCGACGAGAGATTTCTGTGAGTGTGTGCAACATATTATGGTGGTGTCAGACGACGAAAGCACTTTTTCTTCGCGCCCTCTTCTCAACCACTCAGAACGAACGGCTTCGTTCCATTTTATATTAATCTCTGACCACAATGGATTTTTAAGCGATGACCGCATTTCCTTCATATCGGTTTTTTCCTGGAAATTATCTTCTCTCTCTCTCTTGTCTTGTCTTTTTTCTCCAACTTTGGGGGAAAAGTGGTAAATGGGGGAGGGCAGGACAAGACTGGGAGGGTGGGAAGACAAAACACGCAGATCATTCGGAATCCGGGCACCATTCTTTTCTGTTAAAGAGAGGGAGAGATAGAAAAGAGAGATAGGTAAAAATGCGGTGTTGCACCGAGGCTGTGTGTGTGTGTCTGTGTACATATGTGTGAGCGCATTTCCTGGTAAAGTCTTCCTCTTCTCGCCGGACACAGACGGCAAAAAAGAAAGGGAAAGGCTGAACGCAGTGAAAGGTATCACATATCATTCTTTTTCCAGCTCCTGTGTCCCCTCTCTCTTGAGATCGAGGCTTGAGGGGCTAGGGTAAGGGAAGGGGAATGGGAGGGCGCCAACATGGTGTGTGGGGAAGAAGGGATGGGGTCACGAAGGAGGCGCTGGATCGGGGATTCTGGATTTCGTGGTTTGCGGTTTCTCGGCTGCAAAGAAAAGAGAGTAAGAAAGACAAAGATGACGAAAAAGACGACAGAAAAGTAGTAACCAACAAAAGAACCCACAAACCCGGTACCCTTTACCTGTACGTACATACATGACATACCGAGTCCCGACATGACCATACGTACAGACGGGTTTCTGGTCTCGTTGTAGGGCTGAGTTGGGCAACGACTATCACTAAACAGGAAACTTGTGCCGGTTGGACGTCGCTTTCTATTTTCTATTTTTTTTCCTCTTTTTATTATTCCTTCAGATTTGGAATAATACCCCATACTATCTTGCCTACCGGACTGTCGGCATGGTACTTTACCTACTCTACCGTCGGACTAATATGTCATGTACGTATCGTATCGTATCGTATCGCCTGTCCTGTCTGGCTGGCTGTCGGGCTGTCATTTGTGATGGAGTTGTCATGTATGTCCGCAGTAGTGTAGGTACTTTTTCATTGCTCCTGTGGTGCGACTTTCGGACTTTTTTAATCGCCTCTGCTACTGTTCTGGTCTGTAATAGTAAGTATCTTCGAAGGAGAGGTTGCACTCTTGGCGTCGCTTCTCATGTCGTCGTCGTAAAAAGTCGGGGGTTACACAAGACACATAAAACGTACCGGAAACAATAAAACATCCGGGACGGCCTTGCATACAGCTGTACAGTTACGTTATCGATGGAGATGATGGTACTGTACGTACTCCAACAAGAGAGTAATACTGAATTGCATGCTATGTTCATTAATCGTTGGTTGATTAGTATGGAATATCCCGTATTCTCAGTTGTGTTAGTTAACCCGTTTGTTTACTCAACTTGTCAACTCTGTCGGGAGTTGTGAACTAACTAACTGTCAACGTGACTTACACCGGTCTTTCCAAAAGAAATCATCTTTCAGTAGCCTTCACATCACACATCCGTGACATGAAATCGGGTTCGCATCGTAATACATGTACGCAGTCGCACTCGATCGGCACAAGAAAGCCCTGCTGGCGGTAATCCCGGGTAGGTACTTCGACTTATACGGGAATCAGCTGCCAATCGGTGCTGCTGCGACGGTTACACGGTTACCCAGGACGGACGGGAAAGAGAGCATGCAGCCAATCAGAGGCGTCCGGACATCGATTGAGCCAATCAGAAGCAAGTACAAGGTATTTCTAACCAATCAGAGAGTGCGAGATTCACTAGCGTCGGTGTGCAGTTTAAGACGGGAGACTCTCAGCGCCGAAGCTCCGTTACTGGTGCGACGTTCGTGGAGAGAGGGAGAGAGAGTCCGTATGGAGAGAGAATTTGTATCGCATCAACAAGTATCACCAATAACAAGTATCACCAATAACAACAGGTCTAAGCGACAACGTGAATTTTTTATTCTAGTCGTGTTGACTTTGTGAAGTCATCGTGTTGGCTCCGTCATCCGCGCCGTCACAGCAGCCAGAGAGTTGGTGCCGTGATTTCATGATGACCTCACGATTGCGACGGGAACCAATGAAGCCGGTCCGACTGATGAACCGGCTGGATTACACGCATAGTCGAATCGTAGAGTAGCTTGTCTGTCTCGTCTGTTTCGTCTGTCTCAGTCGATGGTGTCTGGTCATCGATCTGGGCAGCTAACATCATCCATCTTATCTGATAGCAAGATAGGGGCTGAAACCATTGAAAGACAGCATCAGTTCATCGTATCAGTGGAAGTCATAAATAATGTCGCCGTCTACGGAGGAGATGCGCAAGATCGCCCAAGAGGCAGAGAGGAGTCTCAATACCTATGAGGCCAAGACCGGTGCCCATAAGACGTCTCCCAGCGACGATGTAGGCGTCGATCGGAGCGTCGAGAACAAATTCCCGGGCGCGGAAGTAAAATACGGCGAGGATCTCAGCACGAATGCGAGCTATAACAAGAGAATACCCCCTGATGAGGGCGGTGATGTTGATGCTCGTGGACGGTGAGTTTCTCTTTATCAATCATGTGGGCCTCATGGCTGAACAGTGTCGACGAGACAAACACGCGGTGACCATTTCGAAGGCATCGGAGGGCCAGAATATAAGTTGAGCCAGCAAGCCCGCGATTACGGCGGCTTCGACACTTTCGACTCGACAAACCAGCGACGCCCTGATATCAGCTCAAAGTCCGCTGCTGAAATAGAGACTTCGGGCGCATATACCACCGATATCGTGAAAGAGGGCAAGGAAGCCTCGGAGTCGAATCTCGAAAGCGATAAATACATGCCTCATAAGGGCCGATATCCTGGGGCCAAATTCTATGATCCTCAGGAGATCTCGGGGGAGATGTCGGCCGAGGGATATGAAGCGCCTCCGAGTGTAGTTGAGGCCTCAAGGGAGAGCGAACGTCGTACCAGATAGGGGCTTCGACTCTATGATGACCGTTAGCACGCTGTAAATGATAGTATCAAGGAGAAAATAGATTAGTCGCTGAACCCCCTAGTTTTTGCATCATTATAATATTACCATCGTATATCGTACATAAGGAATGTCCCTCCATCGCGCGTTACCCGCAGTAAGGACCGGCGAAAGTCTACCTCTATCTATATCCTTCATCCTCTCTTCATCAGGGTCATATATTCATATAATACACACCCATTCTGAGGGCCCTTCCGTTCTTCGACTTCCATAAAAAGACACTTTTAAAAACCCCTACGCCTGTCACCGAAACCCGTTATTCCCCTGGACATGCGCATGATGGTTCGGCGCCGAAATCTGCACGTAATGATCAGATGACCAAGGCGCTGTCGACTCGGGTGGCTCGTTCTCGATTGACATGCTGATGTCTGTTCGGACTAGGATATCCGAGCTGAAGGGTGGCTGTCCGCTCTTAATGTCGTCGCTCTGATTGCTTGGTCCCGAAACGATGGCGTGCGACGTGCCCTGCAATGCGAAGGCCTCCATACTCGAGCTGTCGAGATCCGTCTGCCGCGGCGTGCCGTGCGTCCTTGTGGGATTGGATCGGATCCTCCATCCCAGGGACGGATTCGTGTTCGGCGTGCCGCTCGACATGTTCTGGCTCTGGTCGATTCCGAGCCATTTGAAGACCAGGGGTCGACTTGCGGGTAGATTCGCGCAGATGAAACCGACCTCGAACTCGACTGTACTCCAGAGACCGCCGCCGACGTTTGAGAAGTTGAAATCGTCCGGGTCGATCTGCGTTACTGAGACGATGCGGATGACACTGGCGACAATGACACTACGGGAGGTGAGATGAGTAATCGAAATTCGAAGAAAAGAAAAGGGGGTTAAAACGTACAATGCTCCGAGCAAGAACAGGAAACTCAACGACCACTTTTTATTCCTGGACGTGTGCAGACGCCAGATTATAGGGAGCGGAAGACTGAGCACGGCGACATCGCCAAAAACGTTGATAATAGCTGACGCGAGGTAGAAGTTGATACGGTCGATACACCTGCCCTCGACGTTGGGATTCCAGAATTTCTCGATGGGTGAACACTGGAAGACGTAGATGAAAAAGTTCGTGATGAAAATGGCGATCGAAATAAACGTGACGAGCAACGCACTAATGCGGAAGCTCGCCGTCTTCTGGAAGATGCGCCAGTAGAAAAGCAAGATGCCGATCTTGACGGAAAAGACCGCGATCGCCCAGACTAACATGAAGGCCCAGAGATTCTAGAATTCTTGTCAGTCAAGGGGTGTGCGTTTCTAAAGGAAAAGGGGGGTTTAGCCTCCTTGCTAGGAGAGATCTCACCTTCATGAAGTTCATCACCGTCCCTGGCGACAATTCGGCTTGGTGCACGCCTGAGCCGTCTGTCAAACCAATAAAATCAAGAGTTGACCCAACAATGCATACAGCCATAACCCAGACCATCCTATTCATAAACGTCAATATGGCCTGATTCTCGATTCTCGAACCCCCAGGGGGTATAGCATCTTCTTCTCACCAGTAGTCATCCCACCATAACAGCGCTCCCGTCGCGAAGCGGGACCATATCCGCAAGACGAACGATATAGTCGACAGGACCAGGAGCGAGATCACCACACCAAGCGTCAACCGAAGGTTTTGCTCTTCGGCGGCGGACCGCATCTTACATTTCCAACGGCTGAATTTTGCTGCTGATGCTGGAGTTGGATTGCCGAAGACAGGAACCGAGAGTCCCAGCAAGGTGCCTTGGTGACTAGATCGAAGCCGTCGAGGGAGAAAATAGAGCCGAAAGCGCGCGAGAGGCGAGAAAAGGAGGGAGGGGAGAGGAAGAAAAAAGAAGAAAAGGAAAAGAGTAACCGCGCAACGCGTGGTCTGATATAGTTCTGGAACACGGCAGTGAAGAAGGGGCCATGTCCCTTTCTCTTTATTTTGCATGACACGGGCTTCTCTGTCGGCCTAGACCTGGGTGACGAGTCATAGTTGGGTAGCTTTCTTCTTGAGGGGAAAAAGTCGTAGTAGATAGTTTAGACCACACCGGACGGGCCAAGGGACATAGTTTCAGGCTCTAGACAAATCAAGACTGATGGGAATACGGACCCTCGGACACGTGGGTAGTGAGGAGGTAAGGCCGGAAAGATGGAAATCGATAAGCGATGGTGCAGTCCGGAGTCTTTCCGGACCCCGATGATTATGAGTAGGTATAAGGAGCTAGGGGTTTGACTGCCGGTAGAGCTTCCAGAGCTCTGCTCGGCCGAAGCTATGCACCACCTACTTTTCCATTGCACCGATCCAAGAAGTGCAAGTAGACTAGTACCTTGCTGTCGTGTGTTGTCTTTGTTCGTCGGTGCAGGAAATCCATGGCGAGTTGGTAACGTGCCCTGCTTGGTTGAAAGGGACTGAAACGAGACACGATCATTGATCATTGTGGGAGAGTTAGGTAACTGGTAACATATCACTATTTTCACTGAAATTGTGACGATGATGATCATATCCGCTCTGCAACCCGTCAACTGCAGAGCTGTCGAGGCTCGGAGCACATACCCAAAAGAGCTGGTCGGTATCACCGATGAGGGGGAGAGAATGTTATCATGACTATCAACAACTCCGACATCCTATACGGATTACTATCACGTCGGAGTCAAGCTGGGAATTATGTCCTGCCTGACCTCATGACCTTGCCCAATGATGACTGATTAGTTTTTCGATCGTCGTGCATGTGACCAATATCTCGATTCAAATCTGTGACCGGCTCTAATCAACCCTGGGGCCGAGGGGGCACCGTCCGAGCGGATGTCCTGCATTGCTTAGCGCAGTGTCTCTCGAAATAGCAGCATCCCGGTCACTGGCGAGGTAACTGAGGAGCCCAAGTTGTGCGGGGAGGTGACATCAAATCTACTACCACACGTGTAGGGCTACCCACTCGCACTCGCCACTGGTCTCAAAGCATATCAGGGGTTAGCGGCGCTCCGGGATTTGGTAGCCCCAAGCATATCTCGGGGTAGCTAGGGCTAGAGGGGTTGCATTCTATTGGGCATGATTCAATCGCGAGGTCAAATGCTTGAAATCATAACGGAGTCCGAGTTGGGCGCCTACGACGTCGTGCTGGTTATGATCTCGGTCCCCATTCAACCATGCTTGCGTAGCTCCAAAGGGGTGCATCGTACGACAACGAGCAGACCCGGGCATGATCATGATCATTCTGGAAGAAGAAAGAAAGAAAGAGAATACTGCAAACTCAGACTGGCCTAGTCAATGGTAAGAAGTGATATGTGACCATTGACAAGAGACAGGAACGTGGAATTAGGGGCTAGTACCTGGACTAGCTGGACCCTTGGAAAAACGCGAATACAACAAAGAAACAGAACATGTGAGGGACAAAGGGAAGAAACTGTGTCATCATACTGTTCCAGTACGGCGGAACTGGGACATAGGAAGGGTTCCACTGCAGGGACACGATCAAGAGACCAACGGGCAGCATCACCATCATCACATGAATGGATGCTGTAGAACCGTACCAATGGCTTATGATAAGGATGCTTCACAAATCCCGAACATCGTACTTCGTACGTAGGGTATGGGGTCAATTCAGGGACGGAGACGACATTAGGGAAAAGTCTCGGGTGGTGGTGAATACGGGGCTGAAGCAATAGCGCCATAATACTGCCGTCACCATCGTCACCGTTGGCGCAAGTGTGTTATCCCCGGTCTGTCTAGGCTCAACTCTCAGGAACTTGGTTCAAGCAGCATTTGCGGTTTGTTTGTTGACCTAATAAAAGTCCAGGCCAGGCCAATTGAGCAGGATAAGATGAGATATAAGCGTCTCAATAGAGTTGTCAAGATGTCAACAATGTCCACGGTCCAGTGTTTATAGGGATGATTGGTCCTCTGAGCTGATAATGTGCGGCATCGTTCCGTGCCCTTAGGTTCTTTTAGTTTTGACAGTTGCACTCTTGCGAATCAGCGGAACTGTTCCTGGAGTTTTTACTATATCCTTTCACAGAGCTCGATGCTGCGCTTCTTCTGGTAGTCGGATGAGAGTCGCAGCCGATTGATTCTTCGGATGACAGCCAACTACTCAATAAAAGAATCTGCCAAGTCCATCCTCAGCTCTCACTTGCCGATTGGATCGATTGAAGCTTCTGAAACCTATCAAATTGCGGAATGTCTCACTTTGGAACTTTTCAATCCCCACCCCCCTGTTCATCGCAAACGCCATCGCCGTCGCGTGCATTTTTTCTTCTGCCCGACCCCGCAGAAATTGGCTGCAGTGCCACGTTCTGATCAGATTCAACTGACGTATCTTCTCGCACACACCGGTCCGATGTGTAGGGTCGTCCTCGTTTCGTGGCTGATCAGATCGCGCTGCAGCCGGTGATCGAGTGGGTGTGTGCATACTGACCCGATGGACCGGCTGGTGTGCGACTCCGACATTCCACAGCAGCGCCGGGCCCCTGGCAGTGTTTAAGTACCATCCGAGAAAAGGTAGGATTTATGTCATCGGAGTTGCATGGCAGTTGAATCAGATATCCTGCCTCGGTGCATTCAGAGGCAGGTTTGCGCAGCCACATGAACCGCTGTCCCGGCAGGCAGTGACTCATATGTCCGCACAGAACTTGCGTTTATCTAAACCCTTGAGCAGCATAAGTCCAAATAGGGCGTCTAGTGGTCAGGAATCCACGGTCCCGGACTGATTTCACCGACTGCGGTGGCGATCTTTTGCACAACTTGAGTTAGCACAAATTCTGGTGTCGAACAGCATCACCCGCGCCAAGGATTTCGCTCCCGGCGAACACTTCAGGGGAAGCTAAACACGCCGAAGTCCGCCATTTGCCGAAAGAGGCGGCACGGCCGGGGTTTGAAGGACCGGGTTCGCGGCAGGCAATTCATGTCAGACTTGGGACCACCTGCGGAAAACGGTGTAGGCAGATGGGGCGGATCGGGGGTTATTTCCTGGTTCTTGGGCTTGGAACTGGGATTCTTTCTATTCTGCCTGGATATTTCTTTCTCTGGTTCTTCTCTGACACGAGATTATCAAGCATGCCACTGAGCTTGGATCACGCAATCGCCGGTTCAGAATCGCTCGCGCTACGGTGTCTGAGGCGGATCGGGACGGATCCGATCTTAATGGGCGGAACTAAGATCTTGACATTAAACGGTTCTTCAACCGTTTCCATAAGCCACTCCGCTTGGTGCTGATGAGCCAAGACGGCTTGGTACTCGCAAGTCCGTTCTGGGTTACTGAAACTGAACGCCACTCTCTGGGAAGATGAATGGATAAGGGTAGTACACTATGTCGATGGGGCGTCACCCTGGTTTATCGTCATCTACCTTGGCGGCAGAACGGTTCTGGCAAGCTGTATTTTATGATCATTTCTATGTGTGAAGCACCAAATTAGTTGCCATTGTAGGAAGACTAGAGTGTAGACTCGGGCTTACTGTGTAATGCTTGGCAGTTCTCAATACAGTAAAAGGACTCAACGTATTCTTGCTGTCGTTGAGAAACGCTCTGAGAAGATTTTTCCCCGACTCTTCTCCGATCTGAAAACTCTTCTTCCTTGGTGCCATGAAGGATTTAAGCATCGCCCCGCCAGCGGGACCTTGAAACAAGGCTTCGTTGGCGTGACAGTGACGTTGAGCGAAGACTGGATGGGACGAGAAGACAGCCTCCGAAAGACAGTCCGTAAGCGCCCTTCTCGGCCATATTCATGGAAGAACTGTGGATAACTCGATCATCTTAGCTGTGATCTTTTAGAAGAGGATTTTTTTTCTTGTCAGAGATTTCAGTCGAGTACTGGACTGCGGAATGGAATCCGCGGCGATGTACCAGAGGGAAAAGTATACACATGTTCCGCCAAGAGTGAAGATGCTGTTGGATTGTAGAAATATCCGTCCTTGTATTAGTCCTGGTGAGCTCCCCCGTTTTCGGGAGCCCACCACGGAGTGTTTATATAGGATAGTTTTACATAATTATTTTGTGGGTATAAGCCACGATTCCCGCCACCCTGTGGCTTGCGTCATTACGTAATTCCGTGCTATCCAACACACCCCCCTAGGAGAAGCCCTCTTTTTAGGGCATCTCCTAGGACCATTCTTTTTCCGGGGAGCTCTTCGCGTAGGGCGCACCAAGTTTGGGTATCTTCTTAGCGAACTTTAATTCAGTGCTCCCCTACTGCGACACTGCGGGGCTCCCCAACTCTCTCTGTCACGCCCAATTTACAGCGTAACTCCCGAGATCCCCCTCCTGCAAGTGTCCTTGCCACCGAGGGAGGCGTTAAAGATATACCCTATAGCGGTGGTTTATAGGCGGAGGCCCTCCTGAATGCCTTCTCGTAGGGTGCTTGACCTGTGTATAAATAGCCTCGTCCCCTCCGTTCTGGGGTCGTATCTAACTTCCTCCTCAATATCTTCAAAGTGCGAGCCCTTCACGCCTCTGTGTACGCACTTCGATGTCAGATAATCGACGCATGACACGCTCCCAGGGGAGCTTATCAAACGTCGAGTATTTATCTTTTCTTAATCAAACTTATTACGGCTCCCCAACCGTGGTTCCGTCTCAAGTGTTTCCTCCTCCTCGTAGTTATCCGTTCTCTCCGCGCCCACAAGTCGACGAGATGCAGGGACAGACAGACGTTCCTCCGCAGGGTCAGAGTGCTCAAGGTGAGTTGCTGCCAGTAGAGCTCGCGCCGAGCTTTTCGGAAGTTGGGTACTGATTTCGTTATAGATGACTTGCGTCAAGGTGCCTCCCAGGACGCCCAGGGAGCTGATTCAACTGCTCAGAAGCAGGGCACCGAAACTCCGGGCCATGTGACGAAGAAGAATCTGAAGAGGAAGAGAAAGGAGCCTGATGTTCTCTCCCCTCCGTTCGCCTTCCGTGCAAATCCTGTCACCGGGATGACTTTTGATGAGCTCGCAGAGGAGCTCAAGAAGCCGTTTGAAATCGTTCTCTCCTCCAGTGTAAAGGTCTCGGTCGTGCAGCATCCCTTTCCGAAGCGAGGTCGTAAACAGCGCCCAGATCCTATCCCGGCTGATGTTCGTCGTGAGGTGCCCTGCGAGCGCTGTGTACGCAGCTTGATGAGGGGCAAGGGCGACGGTGAATGCCGCGATGTCACGAACTTCAAAACTGTTCGTTGCGCCAAGTGCTCTCAGGGTCACAAGTGCAATGAGATCCCTACCTCCAAAATTGTGGTGAAGCTCTTCAATCGCCTTCGTCGTGCCAAAGCGCGCGGTGCGCGGAGGTCTATTCAGAAGGCAATTCGTCGGGTCCTTGACGAGAAGCTTCGTGATATAGGGATTATTATTGGCGCTCCGAAAGAGCCGAAGAAGGAGATGGAGCTGTATGATGTGTCTTCTGGGGAGGAGGATCTCCATCGCACTCGTGCTTCTGATGCAGAGAGCGCTTCGGGTAACCGGGACTCTGATGACTCCGATGATTCGTCCTTCCATGCGGACGAGGATGAAGGGGAGGAATTCGACGAGAGCTCGGAGAGCTCGGAGGGCGAGGGCGAGGAGGCGAATGAGGACGAGGACGAGGACGATTAGGCCGTCGGATAGGCTCTTGGGTTGATTTCTGTGTCTCGGTTATGGGCTCTCGTACCCCTTCAGATTGTCTCATTTAGTACGAGTTAATTATCTTAGTCAAATAAAAGTTCCAGTTGATCAGTATCTGTTCTCTTGTCTGTAGTGCTTGTACAGCTCCCGGTGGGAGCTCTGGATAGACCTAGTTTTGTGAGGAAATCTTCCCACTTTTGTACAGGCAGTGCCTTGGTCAGGCCGTCTGCTATCATCTCGTTTGTAGGGCAGTATTCTACAAGGAGCTTTCCTCGTTCCACTTCCTGGCGCAGCCAGTGATTGTGAATGTCAACGTGCTTTAACTTCGTTCGGAGCACTGCAACTTCCTTGTTGATCAGACCGATTGTTTGTTGGTTGTCGCACTGGAGGCGTATACGCTCATCTTCAAGCTGCACCCCGAGCTCCCGCAAAAGTCGACTCACGAAGAGGGACTCTTTGGCAGCTTGGGCGAGCGCTAGAAGCTCGGCTTCAGTGGTCGATGTTGTCACAGTGTCTTGTTTGCTAGCTCTCCATCCGATCACTCCTCCGAAGAGCTTCATGACATATGCTTGGGAGCTTTTGCGGTCGATACTATTGTCTGCAAAGGAGGCGTCGCTAGCCACAACAAAGTCATCCCCATCTCCGAATTCCAGGGCAAGCTCTTGCGTGCTTTGTGTTAGGAATCACGATAACTCTCACCCAGGCAGTGCTGGTAAATGAAGGTATGGTGTGTAGAAATTAACTAAGCTGAGGAAAAAAAGAAAGAAGGAGAAGAAACGCTAGTTTACATGCCGGGCGGGTCGATTTACCTAAGTGCGGCACGAGCGCCCCTGCGCTGGTCCGTGCCACGCTGCGCCCCGTCGCCAGGTGCCGAAAGGTTCGCCGGACCTACCCGGTAGCCACCGGGTAGGTGACCCACCCCATTGGTTTCCTTCGCTCCATCTCTTTACCTGCCTACCCGGTAGCTACCGGGTAGGTCCCCAGTCCCAGCCTACCCGGTAGCTCCCGGGTAGGTCTTCAGTCAATCAGCCTACCCGGGAGCCACCGGGTAGGTCTCCAGTCACTCACGACCGCCGAGGCCGTGACAATCCCCCCGCTCCACAAAGACTCGTCCCGAGTCTTTCGAATGGGTCCCTTACCTGAACCGACGCCTCATTCTCTGGTGAACCGATTGTCGCGCCGGCCGGTCGTCGTCGTCGTGTTCAGGGTCGAATTCGTCCAGGGCCGCCGCCTTTTTCCACTCTTCCAACCGCTTAGGTGGCCCTGCCTCGTCGGGGTTTTCTTTGTGATAGTCGGATAATTTTGTTGACGCGTTCTTGAAGTTAGACGCCGGGTACCAGGTGTCGTCCGGGTCCCAGCCTTTCCATTGCACCATGTAGAATAATTTTCCGTTCTTGATTCTCGACGATATCACCTTTTCCACCTCGAATTCCTCGACGTCTCCGCTGAGATCGACGATTTCTCCGGCCGGTCGTTCGTAGTCCTGGCCGGGTAGCGGCCTGTTGGCGTATTTTCGTAGTCGGTCGGCGTGGAACCAGCGGGAACCCTTCCATGTCTCGGGTAATTCTATCAGGAAAGTGTTTCGGTTTTCCGGTTTGTACCCCAGAATCCGGTAAGGTTTTCGCGTCATCGGGTAGTCCAGCTTGTCGCTGGGCCGGTCCGTCTGTTCGCCCTTTTTCCGGAGGATGTAAACGAAGTCCCCTATCCCAAAGTCTGGTTCCCGACGGGATTTATTTGCCTGCGCCGTCATTTTTTCCTGGGCGCGCGTCATTTCTTGCCGGGCCGTTTCCACGTATTCGCGTATTCGTTGACCGAATTCTTGCGCCTTTTCCCTGGTTAATTGCTCGGTTACCGGCAACCGGGTAAGGTTCTTGGTTCTGGCTTCCCAATCGAAACTCATTCTCATTTTTCGACCCGTCAAAACCTCGTGTGGGCTGAGTCCGCCAAGGGAGGCGTGTGGTAGGGACGCCTGTGCGGCGTCCAGGGCCGGTAAGGCCTTCGACCAGTCGTTCTGGAAATGATTTACGTAGGGGCGTAACCGCTGGTCCACGTACTGGTTCATGATTTCCACCTGCCCGACGGTTTCATGGTGTCCGGCCGACGCAAAACTCAATTTTGTGCCGGTAAGCTTGGAAACTTCGTCGGTAAAGGCGGAAACGAATTGTCCACCCTGGTCACTCGTGATTGTTTCCGGCCAACCGTGAATTCTGAATGGCCCTTCGTAGTATAATCTTGCCGCCAGTTCAGCCGTGACGGTGTCTCGGCAGGGACTGGTCCAGGTTAATTTTGAAAGCCGGTCGATCACCACGAAAATCATGTTGTACCCTGCAGAGTCCTCGGGGAATTTCTTGAAATCCACCACCACATGTTGCCATGGGTGGTCCGGAACTGCTAACGGCTGCAGCTTTCCCGGGGTCTTGTCTCGTGGCACTTTGCTGGCTCGACAGGGGCAATTTGCGACGTATCGGTCGACGTCGCCGTGTAATCCCTTCCACCAATATCGTGCGGCGACCAGCTGCCTTGTTTTGTTCTTCCCGGGGTGTGCTGTTGCAATTCGGCAATGGGCCTCCTCAATCAACTTGGTTCGGAGCTGATTTTCATCGGGGACGATCAGTCGACCTTGGTAAACGACCAGGTCTCCCAATCGAGAAAAATTTCCGTCCTCCAGCTCGCCGGCTTTTTCGCGGTATTCCGCCAGCGCTGCGGACTCCCGGTTGGCTTGCAGTAGTGCGTCCGTCAATGCCACTCCCGATACGTCAGGCGGTTCCATGTTTCCCAGTTCGCAAACGAGAATTGGGTCGGCGGCGCCCGCCGCTTGGCCCTGGTCACCTGCACCTACCCGGTAGCCACCGGGTAGGTTCGCAGAAATTTCCGATAACACCGGTTTGAACAGCACCATGGTACGCTGCTCATCTCTCTTTTGTTTCTGCGTCTTCAGGTCCTCTTCCGGCCTCGATAAAATATCGGCCACTGTGTTTTTCGACCCAGGACGGTACGTGATGACGAAATTGTACTGGGATATTAATTCTGCCCAGCCCGCCTGCCTCAAATTCAGGACACGTTTCACCGTGAAATATTCCAGGGCTGAGTGGTCGGTTAAAATTGTAAACGGCTTCTGGCGTTGCAAACCGATCAATTCCGTCCGCCAGCAGAGCAAACCCTTGATGACGGCCAGCATTTCCTTGTCGTGAATTCCGTAATTTAATTCGGCACCGTGCAGTGTCTCGGAATAAAATCCCACAGGGTGCCAGGGTTCGTCCGGGCTCGTTCGTTGCGATAGCACGCCGGCCGCCACGCCGTCTGACGCGTCGGTTTCCATCAGGGTTTCCTTGTCGAACGAAAAATGGTGTAGCACTGGCGCCGTCGTGAGCGCAGTTTTCAGGGCCTCAAATGCCTTCTGGCATGCGTCCGTCCACGTCAGATCGGCGCCGGTGCTTGTCAGTTTGTTTAGGGGTTTCGCAATTTTTCCGTAGTCCTGGATGAACTTCCGGTAAAAATTACAGAACCCCAAAAATGATCGGACGCGTCGTAGCAGTGCCTTTCCGTTTTCCGCAGGGGTTTCCCAGGCTCCCACGATTTCTACTTTGTCCGGGTCGACGCTCACGCCGTCGGTGGAAATTATGAACCCCAGGAACTTCGTCTTCCGCACTGAAAATTCGCACTTCTTCAGGTCCGCTTGCAGGCCCGCTTTCCGAAGCTGCCCGAGGACTTTCTTCACGTGTTCGGCGTGTTCTAACTCATTTTCAGAATAGATGAGTATGTCATCAATGTACGCCGTACAGAAATCGTCCAGAAAATCCCGCAGTGTGTCGTTGATAAATCTCTGAAACGTGGCCGGCCCATTCGTAAGGCCGAACGGCAAAACCCTGTATTGGTACGCGCCATACCTTGTCCGAAAGGCAGTCAGCTCTTTGGCGTCGTCCGCCATCCGGATCCGGTGAAACGCTTGACGGATATCGATTTTGGTGAAGATTTTGGCGCGTCCGATCCTTGCCAATGTCTCGTCGATTAATGGCAGGGGGTATCTGTCTTTTCTTGTCAGGGAATTTAATTTCCGGTAGTCGACGCACATACGCAGGGTGCCGTCTCCTTTGCGTGCCAGGAGCACAGGAGCAGCCCAGGGTGCATTCGTCGGCTCGATAAATCCCTTGGCGAGATTTTCGTGGATGTAGGTACGACATGCTTCAGCTTCTTCGAGCGACATTTTGTACAGTGCACTATATCCCAAAGATTCGGGTTTCCCATCGATTTCCACGTTGTGGTCGACGCCAGGACGGTGCGGGGGCAGTTCGTCGGACGCCGCTTTGCTGAAAACGTCGAGGTAATCGTGATAGCATGAGGGAATCTTTTCCAGGCACGCGGCTAAGAGCTCTGCTTCGTCCGGCGCCGCCGTCGTCATTTTCAGTTCGGAAATCCTCGCGTCCAGCTCCTGCAATGTCACGGCACCATGAAAATCGGTGTCCCCTCTTTCGACGATTTTCTGGAACGTGGAGACGTCCAGAGACGCTACGCGTACTGGCCTTTTCTTGTACCAGCCAATGGAATCTCGCGTCAGCGTGTACGGCCCCTGCGCGTCGCGCGGCCCCTCCTGTCGTGTTCCGCGTCTCTTACGCGGCACGTCGGTACCTGTCGAGGGCCGTCCAACCTCCCGTCCGTCCAACTGACGCTGCATTTTGCGTAAGTCTTCGCGGGTAGGGTCCGCTGGCCGAGGTACGGCCGACCTACCC
>JAJFDI010000133.1:0-69558 GCA_028637685.1 Xylariaceae sp. X3-2
TGGGAAGACCCGACATGCCTGGTAGCTTGGGAAAGCGAATGGTGGTCGACAGGGGAATCCGATTGCCAAAGAACAAAGCACGACCTTCCACGCACTCCAGTTCGATGATGCCGAAAACGACATTCCAGGGAAGACCGAAATAACGAACCTCCTGGTCATAGTTGATGGGGACCTCGTTCAAGGGAGGAGCAAGATACTGCTTAGAGGCCTGACGCATGATGACATCCTCGATGACCTGCAGTGGGAAGATTCCCAGGTTGCCTTCAATCATCGGACGCAATTCTGACCACAATTCTTCGACATGGTCCGGGTTAGGAGGTTGATGAGTCTCACAAGGGGCGGGGGCTCCCACGAGGACCGATCCATGTGGTTGATCTTCCAGAATGATACGCGAAGGGGAATACTTATTAGCGATCCTCAACTTCCACGAGGGAACCTCCTCCAAGAGGATGATGTGAAAGGTCTCTCGAGCCACGGCAGCTCTCTTTTCTTCATCCGTGCCTCTTTTCGTGAAGTTGAACTCCGGGGCAGTTGGCAATGGATTGAGTTCTTCGTTATCTTCACGATTATCCTCCAGGTCGTCATCATCCATCTCCTCGTCGTCGTCATTGTTGTCATTTTCACGCATGCGTTGGAAGATGGAGGAGGAGGAATCATCCTCGTAGTCGGGGTCCAATTCGATTGAGCTAGGCATGTTGCTGATACGGTAACACTGTTGACGATACTGATGTGTAGTAGCAAGTTGGTATAGCAAGTTGAAAGAGAGAGAAGTGAAGGAATTGAAATGAGGGAGGGACAGCAGGGTATACCCAAGGCAGTGCCATGACACATTCAACTCCGATCGCCGATCGTTGATGCTGTATGTTAACGTATGTGTTGCGTAATGTGATCGTCGTCGGGTTGAATATATTCCTGGTGGCAACATCGCTATCGCCTAATGCCGTCTTGGAGGTGGGAGAATCCCCGGCCTCAGGTCCATTCTTTTGTCCGGAATATCGGGAGTGAATTCCCAATCTGGGGATTCCTCTTCCATCAATATGAACTTCCTTTGTCGATGTGCCATTTCTTCTGGAGACTCCACATTGTCTGGTAGTTCGTTCAAACCTCCGAAGTATGGTTTTAAGTTGTCGATATGAACCTTCCTTGGCTGATCCTTTGCCACAACGTTGACGACTCGGACTGATACGTTGGATACTATGGCGATGACTTCGTATGGGCCTCTCCAGGATGGTTGAAGCTTTCGTCCTCTTTTGGCGTCAATTTCTGTGTCATCCTCCCCTCCCCTTCGAAACGTTCGAATCAACCTATCTTTATCCCTCACGTACTCCCACACCCATTGCCCAACCTCATATGGATTTTCTTGGTCGACGTCTTCTCCTTCTGCTCGTTTAAGCAACGCTTCCATGTTTATGCTCCGATTTTCTTCTCGGATCTCTAACAGACACTCAACGGACGGTTTCTCTGGATCGAAAATATTCACATTGAACTCTCCCAGTATAGGAGCCGTTGGTCTCGTTTCCCATCCGAAGAGAATCTCCGAGGGAGATAAATTGACTTCGCTCATCTTCCGTGAGTTAATCTCCAGAGTTGCTTGACTTACTTGCGACGGCCACATGTCCAAATTGGCATATCCGGAATCTGACGCCCATTTCCTCAGTTGAGTGGTCATCATTCTGACTACCCTTTCCGCCATGCCATGAGTCCATGGGGATTCCACAGGTCCGTGGTGCAATGTAGTGCCTCCTGCTCGGAAGAACTTCTCAACGTCCGATTTTCTTCGAAAGGCATTATCCGCGAATAACTGTCTGGGATATCCCATAATGGGTAGAATTGTCTCCCATGCCTTCATGACGGGAAACCATCCTACTTCCTTCGAAGTAAATGCGAATGTGAAACGACTAAAATAATCGACCACCACCAGGATGTACTTGATGCCGTTGGTCGGGATAGGGTGAATGGGACCAATAAAGTCCATTGCGACGACATCCCATGGCTGGAGAATAACCACTCTCTTCTTCGGATTTGGTGCCAACTTGGAACCAACTTCTCCACATGTGAAGCATCTCCGGCAATGCCTTATTACATCCGAACCCCTACTTGGCCACCAGAATCTCCCATTCAACTTCGCCATCGTAATCTGGTCGGCATAATGTCCGCACCCATTGTGAGCCCATTTCAGTGCCTGATCGACTTCATCGTGAAGAATACACTCTGCCATCTTTCCGTTTCTCTCGATCCTGAACAATAACGGTCCCACTATTCGGTAGTGAATGGATTGTTGACGAATGTTCCTCTTCCTCTTTTCTCCCATATGGGATATCGCTTCGTGACTTCCCAACAGAAAAGATGTGACGTCTCCATACCATTCATCTGTAAGGTAATCCTTGGCTAAGTCAGAGGGACTAACCACCTGAGACGGAGCAGAGAAAGGAAGGGATTCCATCATTGTAGGGGATTCCCCCTGATACCTCTCTTGAACCTGTACGATCGCAGATGTGATAAACGGCAATTTCTCAGCATCAAATCTCTCGGAAGGTTGGCACGTTCGTCCCTTGATGCGGGATAACCCATCCGCAATCTTTATCACCTTGGAGGTATTTGGACGATGCTTGATGACGAACTGATATTCGCCTAACCTTTCCAGCCAAGTTGCAATTTTGCCTCTTGCCTCCGATTCTGGCCCCAACGTTTTCAACAGGTTAAGATGGTCAGTGTACAGGATTACGGGGAACAGTGACTCGATTATTAACCATCTTGTCTCTGCCAAACATTTGACGATCCCTAGAGTTTCTCGTTCTCCGGTGTTATATCGCGTTTCCGCATCGGAGAATTTGAACGACAGGAACATAATCACTCGCATCTGAGGCATGTTCTGGTCATTGATTTCGGTTCCTGTAGGTGCTCCTGCGATTTGGAATAGCACTCCCCCCGCTCCTGTAAGAGATGCGTCTACCGCAAGGTGATATTGCATGGACGGGTCCGGATTCTTCATGGCCTGATGTTGGATCTGATTGCATATCGTCGAGAATGCCTCTTGTTGACGTTCTCCCCATGTGAAAGGTTTCCTTACCTGCTTCTTCACCAGAGATGCTTTCCCCGACTTGGTTGTGGTGGGCAGTGATTCGATATACGCATCCTTGAGAATTCTGATCAAGTCAGTTCGTCCCGGAAGATAGATCTTCAAATAAGGTAACAAATAGAGGAATTCCTCCAATTCCTCAACGTTCTGAGGACAATTTTCTGGTTGCGCCCATTTTGCGAATCTCTCTCGATGCTTCACCGATGGTCGTATTTGTCCCTGAGATAACTCAAATCCCAGTGAATGAATGCTATCAGCGAAGAAAACCGTTTTCTTGGGAGCGAGTCCGATGGGGATAAAAGCGATTCTCGGAAAATAAAGGTTGTGCAGGAAATCAAACAAATCATCAAACGAACGACCTGATGCGTTGTGATCATCAATGAACAAATCAAAGGATATTCCCCATTCCGGGTGATGCCCGATTAGTGACGGTAATGCTGGACCCGATACACCATCTTGAGGCGGCCATTCTCCCAAACCAATGTCTCCCAGTGCACAATACGTATGAGGTGATCCGGTCATTCCTTGAGGCATCCGATCGGTAAGATACTGCCCGTTCGGTGCAATAAAGGCTGTCTTGTGCTGATCTTCTTGTCTGGTCTTCACTGCCCAGTAACCGTGTGCCGCATCTCCTTGGAAGAACACTTTGTGATCTCCTTGAATCAATGAGTAGAAGACTCCGTCTCGGTTATGAATAGGCCATTGCGGTTTTATGGTTGCACTGTTGATCGGAATGTAGTTGCACACCAGTCTTCTCTCCAACGGATTTGTCTTGGTTGGATATCGAGACCATGCTCCCCACTCCGATATTCCTGGGAATATCAAACCCGCATTCTCCAGCTGAGGGAGTATTCGTCTGGCGAACGCCTTTTCTTCAACGGTGTATTTAGGCTGACTTAATCGAAAGGGGGTTATGCTCGGATCTGTGACGATTGAGTGCTGCACTAGGTCAGTGGGTTTGACGTCCTTCAGTGACACTACGAAACAATCTCTCCATGTATAACATAGTCTCCGAGCCAGCTCCTGCCTCTCTTGTGTGTCTGCCCCTCCCCCTATTTTGAGGGTGGTTGTTGCAAACCATTCGTCAACTTCTTTCTGAGGGTCCTTGGATAATTCCCGTTGCTGTGGCCGTCTTGACACCAGGGGTCGGCCCACTTGCGTCTGGCTTAATGCTCTTGTGCAAGTCATGGAAGGAATCTCCATGGTCATGAACTTCGCTGGAATCGGGGTGCCAGGCCAACACAAGCGCACCGGTTTGTCCACTACTCCTGGTTCGAATCCTAACAACCCGAATTCTCTGAACGATTTGTCAATCTCGATGGCAGCGAGAGCCAAGTCCTGATCCATATGGTTGTCCAGAGCAGATATCGTTTGACCCTCATCGTCATAAATGGACAGCGTACTTGGTGATGACGCACCCTCATCTTCATCATGAGTCTCAAGATCCATCCTTTTCTGGTGGGATCGACTCTTTCGCAGGATACAACATTCTCCATGGGGGACGAAATTGACATACACCTGATCTTCATCTCCTTCTTTCACAACTTCTTCAACCTCTTCATCAGACGACATGATCTCCTCGTCACTCAACATATCCGGGATGTACACTCGCTCTGCAGATGGGGAATCCGTAACCAGTGTCATCGGAATCTCCTTTCGACCTGGTGGAGGGGGAATAACCAGCTGGGGGATTCCCGCTCCCAACTCTTCGGGATTCTCCTCTGGTGTAGTAGGAGGTGGTGCCCACACCGGGATTCTCTCACCCGCTGCTCCCTTGTCCGGATCTAACAACAAACGATTCACAATCCACAAATCTGTCGCCGACAAACTTCTTCCAACTGGTACAAGCACAACACCACACTTCGAACAATATCTTTTTGATTTTTCTGGATGTAAAATCAGCTCCTTCGAATGCGATGGAATAACAACTGGATGCTCAGCAAATGAAACTCGTTTAGCAAGTGTTCCTGGGGATCGTCGTCTTCGAGCCTGTCCCAGGGCCAAACTCGATATTAATTTTTTGGATGATCTGGCATGACCTGGAGTTCCGCCAGGTTAAAGAGCTCCTCGACCATCTCGCTAGGGGTCATGCCATCTAAATCTTCCTCGTAATCTTCATCATCGGAATCTTCGTCTAGAGCTGGAGGAATGTGCGGCAGAATGCCTCCCTTCTCTCGAACGACTCCGATTTCCATGGGTGGAGCATCCCTCATTCGGATACTGCAAGTCGTTCCTTCGATTCCGTTCAGCTTCAACTCATCGGTCGAATAATCCACCACTGCTCCATTTCGTCGCAACCATCCCTTTCCAAGAAGCAAATCATAGCTCTGATTCGCTCCAGCCACATACGCTCTTATTACACTCAATATTCCTCCCACCGTAAATGGGAAAACCACATAGAAATCAATGGGACTGGTGCTGTCATCTGCCATCTTCAGTTCCAATGGACGGGGAACTGTTCGCCATACAAGATTGTGTTCATTCGCGAATTGGGGACTGACCAACTCTGTCAGGGATCCTCCATCGATCAGACATCGTTTTACCACCTTGTCGGCCACTTCACCAGAGATATACCCTAGGTGGGTCATCCCATCATCGTCTTTGGCTCGATCTCGAAAATTCACTCGTCCTGCCATCGCGATGAGACTTTCCCCTCCAGAGGGAGCAGCTAACGCAGAGTGATGCCCCTTCCTCTTCTTTATGGGTTTCTCCCGTTCCAGTTTCGCTACTGGAGACAGACCCATCTCTCTGGTTAATTGAGCTCTGATAGTGGGGGATCGGTCAAGAAGTTGTCCCCAAGTAATCTGAGGGAATGGGGTATTCCTGAGGATTTCCCCGATATCCAGTCGATTACCTCTCTCGTTCTCGAAAGCTCTGATAGGAACTGTGTCCTTCTTGGCAATAGTCTTTCTGGCCTCAATGAGACGACGACTTAATTCGAGACGGAGATTCTCTTTCTCTTGACTGCTCCCTCCCCGTTCCCCTTGTTTTTGTGGCTGTAAGCGTGCTGGCTGCGGAGAAAAACTTACTGGATGCTGTCGTTCTTCCTCAAAACGTTCCGGAGAGTCCAAGTCCATTCTTCCCGTAGGGATGGCTGGTGCAGCTGACAGTTTTCTGTCCTGCTTCCGGGCCACGTTGGCAGATGTAGAACCACAACCCATACTCTTGAAATACTGCATCTCATCGTCGGTCAAGAAGTTAGTGTCAACGAACGGTTGACCATCCTGCTGAACAATCTCTCCGGCATTCGCTGGGATATTCCCATATTGCGTATTCCCATAGTGGGCTGCAATTGGCACGCGAGCATCCTGCGACTGTCTCTGCAGGGGAGGAGGCCTCGCGTCCGGTAAATCATAAGACAAATCTGTGGGAAGAGGTTGTCCTGACGTAACCGCCTCTTTAATCCGATTTCTCTCAGCGATGGGTCTCATCTGCTTGGTGCATTCTGACAAGCCATGTCCTTCAATACCACAATTCCAACAAATATATGCTGGTGCACGTGTTCCATATGACCCGACCTTCACTGCTTGATATCCTCGAGAATTGTAGGGAGGGGGAGTCGGCTTTCTCGGAGGCTCCTCTCTCGGTTCCTCCCGCTCCCGAAACGCAGGCTCACGGAATCCCCTATTTCTTTGGGGAAAATCTCGTTCCCTCGGTGGGAATTCCCTATCGTATCGAGGCATATCCCTGTTTTCCCTAGGGATCTCCCGTTGGTTCGGCTGCGCAGATGCAGACTGCGGCAATTGCCGTTGATACGTGTGCGGGTCCATGTAAGGCTGCATTGGAGGTGTGGTGAATTGGGACTGTGACCCTCGCATCTCCTCTCGGAAGGCTCTCATTGCCTCAGTGAAAACTCCTGCGAGATCCTTAGCATTCAAGCCATCCGTCTGAGAAGGTCTGGCACGGCTTTCGACTCGGTCTAACACCTCCGCTTCCTTTCCAGGTTCTAGTGCACAGGCCACTATGTTCTCTTCAACGTCCCTGTATGTGCAGCCAGTGAGGCCTACACCGTATCCAGTCAATTTTCCTTGGGCATGAAGCCTATCACTAACCCGCTCCCTCAATCTCTTGCTTTCTGGATGATTCGCTCCACACAATTGACTAAACAACCGATCTCGCAGCCGTTCCAACTGCTTCTCGTTCGCTTTGACAGCAAGTTTATTTGCTCGCCCAACATAGTCGGCGACGGATTCTCCATCGAAGCGATCAAATGAATCGATTCTTGCAGCCAAGGCAGGATCTTCGTGCCTCACACGTAGAGGGAATCTCTTGACGAAAGACTGTTGTAAGTCCTCCCAGTCTCTGCGCTTCTCTGCTGGCAAATTCAAGTACCACTCCTCGGCATCATTACGCATGCCTCTTCGGAATGCTGATAAAGTGTCCTTTTTGATCTG
Source organism: Xylariaceae sp. X3-2 (assembly GCA_028637685.1). Taxonomy (NCBI): domain Eukaryota; kingdom Fungi; phylum Ascomycota; class Sordariomycetes; order Xylariales; family Xylariaceae; species Xylariaceae sp. X3-2. The sequence goes on from JAJFDI010000133.1 coordinate 7,474, forward strand.
GGCGTCTGTGAAACCCCGCCCATCTGACATCCTTCTTACATAGCTCTCTATGTCGTCCAAATATTCTTGGGGGTCCTGCCCGACCATCCCAGAGAATCTCGGAGCTTCATTCGCCATTGTTGCAATAAAATGGTGCAGTGGATTAGCGATCTGGCCTTCTGTTGACGTTTCTTCTTCAATTCGATCTTCTATCAATAACTGCGCTTCCTGAACTAAGGTTTCTTGGTCTTCGTATGTAGTGGTATCTCCGTCCTCTGGTTCCGGATTCGTCGGATTATCCACGGGAATCTTTTGATCTGCGTATGGCACAGAGGCTAAGGGATTTGGGAATGTCTCTCCCATATGTATGACCGTCTCTGCGGAAGATGTGCTTTCAGAATCCGAGTCTGTCGACACTGATAGCATACGCTGATCCGATAACTCTTGCGCCCTTCGAAAGCTTTCCCTCCAATCACAGTAGTTAAACGGGGAATCCACGATGTTGGAAGTTGAAAACTCCTCTTCGTTAAGAACCTTTCTCAAACACAAATGAATAAAAATAAACAATCAAGCGTGAAAAGTGCAATTTATCAGATCTGGTGTGCGATGACCTCAGTCATCAAAGTGGTGATGTCAGGAATGTCGTAATAGAAAAAGGAGGAAGGAACCTTGAACAACAAGAAGGCACCTCCCACTTTTCTTGATTGAAGATTTTCCCCGAATGTCTGTTCTTCGAGGAGAGGGACAATTGATGAATGGACGTTCTTCAGCTTCGTTTCTCTGCTTGCGAATTCTTCAAATTCACGATATTCTCTTCGCGCGACTTCACTTTCATTCGAAATTCTCAATCAATCATCTCACCTCTTGATTTCTCTCGCGGGCACGTTTCTTCGACAACCCAGGCAAAGCGGTAATCTTCCTGATTACTTCCACTTCCCCGATGCCTTCCACGCGCTTTCGCTTCAGAAAAATCCTCTCGGGTGACAGAATCTTGACTCTTAAAACCGATATGTATTGAAATCCGCGATGGGACCACCGACGCAGAGAGTGTGAAACCGAATAATGCAGCTCTCACCAACTGAAAAGACAAAGGTAGAAGTTGTTGTTGATTAGAAGAAGCTATCTGGTGGGTACAGGAGTGGGGAATCCCTATATAGCAAGGGGATTATCTAAGCTGACTAACAGTACCGTTGCCACATACGACAAATAGATGCTGGAGGTATTTACTACGCGACTATGTGTGCGCACCATGTGGTTGCCTGTCGCTCGTAGGAAGACTTCAAAACATCATTATGTTGTTATTAGTTTCACGCTTCCACTTCTGTTTTCCGTATTCCGTACGGATTACGAGTACTTGTGGCGGGGTTGCCCAGTAGATTTCCTATCGTAACCGTTGCGCATAACGGAATGCCTCATGCGGTAAGTATGGCATATCAAACAGTGCAATCCCCGTAGGGCAGGAGATAATGAATACCGGGGCGGTTCGTACGGAATACCCCCGCCGTAATCCGTCCATAACATTGGGGCTCGAAATCCAGATGTGGCGTATGTGTGGCTACTCCGAGACGCGCTCCAGCTGGACAGTTCAGGTACATACCGGTACTTTAGGCCAAGGTATCTGCGGATTACCGTACCTACCTTAGGTACCTAGGCAGTGGAATTGCATCACTGACAGTGCCTCAGGATACCTGTCGCTGCCACCTGAAAGTACCTGCCTAATTACCGAATGTACACTAGATCCGCACTTCTTCAGGTAGGTACTCCTCACTGCCCCGGCCTACTTCGTACTTGCGCTGCTTGCACTTCATGCCTGCACCGCACTAACGCAACTGCACCATTCGAGCTGCGTACAACCTCTCGCAGTCGGCAGCACAAGCACCAATAGGTAACTCACCACGTCCGTTGGATTCTCGTACTTAATATACCAACAGCCTGCGTACTTACACCACTCGTATCTACCGCTGAGGTTTGTGTGACTTCTTGTTGCCGGACCTCTCAAGGTCCACTCCATGCCGCCGCCTTCTCGCTTCCCAGGCGGCTCAACCTCATACCCTCCTGCGATTCCATCCAAACGCAAAGTACATGGAAACGAAGCCTTTCCTCTACAACAGCCCGACGCGCACTCAGAAGGCACCGAAGATAAACGACGTAAAACAACTGGTTCCAGTGCTCCGGGAGCTTCTACTATGAGTAAGGCGCTCGGAAAACGACCAGCCATCGTCGACTTGACGAAGCCGGCGAGGCCCGCCTTCGAACCGAACATGGGCGCGAAGAAGCTCACCGTCGTCAATCGACGCACGAGACTACGACCCAATGATCTTGACCAGTATTACGAGAAGAGGAGGTATGAGCTGGCCGATGCTCTCACCTCCATCTTCGAGAAGAATCCGCCGGTCCAGCCCCTAGAAACACTCTACCGGGGCGTCGAAGATATCTGTCGCCATGGAGAGGCCCACGAGCTGTATGATGTTTTGCGGATGCGCTTCGAGTCGTATCTAGCCGGCCCCCTCTATGAATCCATCGTGGCGAACGGTGGTTCGTCTACTGTCGACATGCTCAGATCTGTTTATGAGCACTGGATACTCTGGAACACCCAGTCGGTAGGTCACTTGCTGCCCATCCCCTCTTGCGGCAGGGCCATATTGACAACATTTGCAGTCCATGATACGGTCTATTTTCAGCTTCCTCGACCGTTCATACCTTTTAAATAATAAGGATGTGCAACAGATCAACGATATGGCCATAGTCTTTTTTAGAAGAATGGTTTTTGCCTCTGTGCAGTCTTCCTCTTCCGGTCTGGGCGCAAAGGCTCTTGCCGGCATGTGTGATCTGGTCGATTACGATCGGAGAGGTGACTCACGTTTCGATCCCGTTCTGCTGCGCGAATCTGTATCCATGCTCCACGTACTCAATGTCTACGGCAAGTCGTTTGAACCTCGCTTTCTTCAGACATCGGCTACTTATTTCAAGGAGTTTGCCGATGAGAAGAGTGCATCTTCGCTCAAGCTTTATATTAGCTCTTGCAAGATGCTCTTGGAGCGGGAAGACCACCGTTGCAATGCCTTCAATTTCGACAGCACTACGAAGCGGCAACTGATCAGACAGGCTTGCTTCATCTTGGTCGAGAACTATGCCGGAAAGTTGCTGGATTCCGGTAGCATAAGCAAAATCCTCGACGAGAACTCGGTGGAATCCATGGAGGCTCTTTATGAACTACTGCGGCTGAGTAATCTTCAGAAGAAGCTCAAAGAGCCTTGGGAGGACTACATCAAGAAGGCTGGTGCAGCCATTGTGAACGATACTGCACGGGGTGATGAAATGGTTGTGCGGCTGCTCGAGTTCAGGAGAGCTTTAGACGTAATGGTCCGGGATGCTTTCAAGAAAGACGACACGTTTGCACATGGTTTACGACAGGCCTTTGACAGTTTCATTAACGACAAGAAAATAATGTCCTCATGGAGCACGGGGACTTCCAAGGTCGGAGAAATGATAGCGAAGTATATTGATATGCTTCTCCGTGGTGGCTTGAAGACGCTCCCTGCATCCCTGCTCTCCGATGTCCAGGATCGTGTGGATGCCGAGAGGAGTGGTCAAGCCAGCACGGGTGACGAGGATGCGGAACTTGATCGACAACTGGATAGGGCCTTGGAGTTGTTCCGTTTCATCGAAGGAAAGGGAGTCTTCGAAGCCTTCTACAAGCAGGATCTTGCCCGGCGACTGTTAATGAACCGCAGCGCCAGCGCAGATGCAGAGAGGAGCATGCTTGCCAAATTGAAAAGCGAATGCGGCTCAGACTTCACCCGTAATTTGGAGCAGATGTTTAAGGACCAGCAAGTGGCTCGTGACGAGATGGCCTCGTTCAGGGCTTGGCGGGAGGGTAACGGGCATAAGAGCAGAGTTGAACTTAGCGTCAACATATTATCAGCTGCGGCATGGCCAACCTACCCCGACACTGAACTCTTGATACCAGATGAGGTTGCTACCCAGATTGAACAGTTTGATGCGTACTATGTCAACAAGCACACCGGACGGCGGCTGACATGGAAACATTCCCTCGCTAGTTGCGTGGTCAGAGCTCAGTTCAACAAGGGACCAAAGGAGTTGATTCTCAGCGCGTATCAGGCTGTAGTATTGACTCTCTTCAACTCGACCGATGAACCATTATCGTACCAACAGATTGCAGAAGGCTCCCGTCTTAATGAGGCGGACGTAACCCGAACATTGCAGTCACTGGCCTGTGGCAAGGTTCGCGTGCTGACAAAAACGCCCAAGGGCAAGGACATTGCTTCAACAGATCTATTCACGGTCAACCTCGGCTTCTCTGATCCCAAGTACCGCATCAAAATCAATCAGGTTCAACTCAAAGAGACGAAACAAGAGAACAAAGAAACACATGAACGAGTCGCCCGTGATAGACAGTATGAGACGCAAGCGGCGATTGTTCGCATTATGAAGAGTCGCAAAACCATGACCCACGCCAATCTGGTGGCCGAGGTCATCAACCAAACGAAGAAGCGTGGGGCCGTGGATACCGCGGAAATCAAGAAGCATATTGAAAAGCAAGTCTCCCTTCACACCCGCCTCCCCGCTAGAATTTCTGCTGACCTGAAGTAGGCTCATTGATAGGGATTATCTCGAGAGAGACGGGTCGACGTATACATACCTCGCATAAGCCGTAAGAAATACATCATATTTGGCGACCAAAGGCAATACTTTCAACGAGCTTGAGGGAGGTCGTAAGTCTCATGAATAACAAGCAACCCAGAGTCACATCGCCCTAGGCAAGTGGCCAAAAAGCCCGGAAGGCAGATCGAGCGAGAATTTTCAAGGCTTTATTACGAGAGGTAGTATTTATGGTACGTTTGCTGCCAGTCGATGCCAATAAGAGACATCGTGAATGCTAGAGCATTCAAGCTGTGTTCCGTACGAATCACAACGTTTACTAGTATCAATGGGTAACGCTACGGATCAATATGTAGATGCCAACGACATTCCGACTGTTAGGTATCTACCTACTCGTACCTACCTATCGTACGAGTATGGACTGCCTACCGTCGTATACGTCATCCAGAGAGGAAAAAATGGTTAAGGACGGTGTTAGAGGAGTCCCTAGCATTAGGAAGCATGCAGGATAGATGCGAAACCGGAGGAGACTTTTTGAGAACTCACTGGCGTTTCCCAGGATTAGGTACCCCCAGAGAAAATTCTGTCACGGCGGTAGCAGGCATAGGTAGTAACGACATCACGGCTCGGCTACAACCGTCTTTCACCCCCACGCTTGGGGTTAGATGGTCCGCGGCGCTATGCCGTACTGTCGCTAGGACGACGTTCAATGATGTCCACTTTCTTCCCCTTCGACCCATGAGGAGTGGGGACCGATATGTGACTAGGCCCAACATGATGCTGGGGCCGTTGAAATTCTTGACGGGCTTGCGAGTCTACTGTAGGAACTTTTTTAATGTACATTTTTGGGCTTTCATCCTTTCAGAAACTGGGGAAAGATAAATCGCGGGTTTGTTCGATCTCATCTGTGCGTGCGTCACCCCCTGACGCGGACTTTCAAAATGTTCAGTCATCATAAAATCCTGTTTCCCAAACTAGTAAACGCCCGCTTTTCCGCTCGTCGTCGGTGAAAAGACCGTTCCAGGCGCTCCAGACTTCCTTGAGCTGGATCTGATGACGGCCGCCCAGTCCGTTGGCGTCGAAGTAGGTCCGTAGGGGTTCCTCGATGCCCTCGAAGCCGACGATGTAGCGCGCCATGTGCTCGCCGGGCGCATTGCGCGGCCAGAGGGTCTCGGCGAGGAAGGTCACGGGGTCGTCGTAGAACTGGCGCGTCTCGTCCCGGTAGGCGGCGCGCTCGGGTGAGTCCGTGGCTGTGTGGAGCGGCGGTTCACATGTCAGGGCGCGGGCGTTCAGGGCCGGGTAGATGAGGTGGGAGCGCCATGGCGTTGCGTGGCAGGGCGTCAGGAACAGCGCGAAGAGTTCCTGGGGTGGCGAGGCGTCGTTCTCTGTGGTGATTGTCGCATTCGCGTTCATCCGGCCGAATTTCAGGGAGTCCGGGTGCACGCGCTCGAACTCACCCCGCAGGAACGACATCACTTGGATCGGCGCTGCCGCGTGGAACCAGGAGAGATACCCGCCGATGACGACATTGACGAGCAGCGCCGCGGCGAGCAGAGGTTTTCTCCTCCACGCGAGCGCGGGAGGGGGGCATGTCGTGGGTCCGGATGCGGGAACGTTGGTGAAGAATGACGTTACGTAGGGCGCTGCGAGGAGATGCAGAGCGGGCAAGAGGGGCTGGATGAAGCGGACCTCCTTGTGCGACACTAGGGATAGAGTGGATATCGTCGTGAGGATGATCAAGCCTAGGGCTTTGAGGGTATTGGCCGTTGTTACCGAATGGCTCGCTTCTGCGTCCAATGACTTGACGAGACCCTGAAGGAGGAAGGGTGTCGTTGTCGTGCAGAGCAGCGGGATGCCCTGCGACAGGTAGTAATGCCAGTCATTCTGTCCGTAGAATTTGGCGAGGTCTTGGGCCAGGTTGAAGTATAGCCATTCAAAAGGGGGGAATTTCCATTCTCCAAAGTACTGGCGATCACACGCCAGCGAGATGCCCAAGGCGAGAGACCTACAGATAAGAAAGTCTTAAGTAAACGTGCGTTCTAAAAGTCTTTGATAGTTTCTAGAAATATTCTAGACTCACCCGCAGAGTAAGATCTCTCTACACAGAACCAATAGCACTCTCAGATCCAACGGCGACTTTCCGCTGAGCGTAAAGCGGGTGAGCATAAGAGTGCATATTGCTATCCATACAAAGATGTTCGTAGGCCTCAACAGGACGGCAAAAGCTGCCAATAGAAGCGATAGTCGCAGGCTAGAAGGGGTAGCATTAGATCATTCCTCTTATTAATCGAATGACTCAGGAGGGGTGACCTACCTGTTGACTTGACTCCGATCCTGAAGGACGGCGGAAACACCCCGGGGCTCACCTACCTTATCAGTCTCCGTGCCAAGAAGCGTCCATGGCCAGTAATACAGAGCTGAAGCAGTCAACGTTGTCTCGAGACAGTTCGAAAACGTCCGTGTCGCTGTATACCACTGCCATGGGTTGAAGAGCGCGATCAACAACTGTGGGTCCCTGTCAGCATGATCGTCCGTCCGGAAGGTCATCGGAGCACATGAAACTCACAACAGTCCACGCAGCGGCGCTACTGGGTCCATAGAGCTTCTCGCCAAGTCGCCAGGTGTACCAGTCGCTGAGGGCCGCGAAGATTGTTTGCAGGATCTTCGGGGTCATCAACAGCCACTTGGCCTTGGTGGTTGGCACGGGATATGAAGCCCAGAAGCTGTCGACAATGAAGTAGCCGAAAGCAAAGATGGTCGGGTGAATTGACGAGCGCAATGCATGGTGCCACTCCTGCCCAACAACAACCGTCAGCACAGCGAGTTCGCTCGAGGAGCCGCTCTCACCTATCCGTTCTTGGAAAAGAGAAGCGCTGCTCGACGTCAATCTCACAGCTTCTGCGCACGCACCCATGTTAACCAGGCCCCGCTGTTGTCTCCGTAAAACAGCTGCCACGCCGGCTCGAGGACCTGGAAGTACTCGTCCGGCTGGAAGAACGTCCGAACGCAGAGCGCATTGATGAAGCGGAAGGTGAAGATGCCGAACAGAACGTCCCGCGCCTGCTCGGCTATGAGAGTAGAGATAGCATCTGCTTCGAGGCGTTTCCGTGTCTCTGTCTCTGTCTCTGCCTCTGCCTCTGTTTCTGCCTTGTTCTTCTTCTTCTTCTTCTCCCTGGCATCAGAAGGCCGGTTGTCGGGGGCATTCTTGGGACTCATCGTCTTCTCAGCATCTCAGGAAGGGTCGCTTTTTCCGCTGCTTTCCTTCCTCTTCCTCCTTTTTCTCGGATGTATTTTTTGTTTTGCTTTTTCTCTTCTTCTCCTCTCTTCCGCCTTCTCTTGTTCCGGTTAATTACCCTTGAGAACAGCAGATCTGGTCTTGTTGAGACCCTTCTGCCACCTAACAGTCGCATTCACCGTTCAAGACGGCAATTCTTTCCAGCTCCGTATGCCTCGTGTGGCTTGTACTGTGATTATAAGGTTCCGACTCGGCTAGGAGCAGTCGCTCTGGCTAAAACCACGGTATCCGTCTAACGGCGATAATTGGTCAGCTATGGGCATCGGGCCCCCGCTACGTCGTAGATTGTACAGTAGCGCAGATAACGGAGCCGCTAAGTGTAGATAACGTTGGGGACCCACGCCGAGTACCGCTACATGCTGCCCACACGCAAGCACATGAAGCACATGCAACGCTAAGCACTTTTACACTAATCCGGCCGAAAAGCACATGATGAAGACTGTAACTCCGGAGAAAGGAAGAAGAGGCAATAATTCCATGAGTAGCAGTCGGAAAAGCGCAGAGTTTGTTCAGATGTGACATTCCGGTCACAATGGCTTTGATCATTGAATCGAGTGCGGTGACGAGGTCGTGTAGATCCCTTCGCACGCTATCTTATAGAGGTCTATATATAGGACTGCCAACCTATAGTGTGGTTGATATGCGGTGGAGACGGGTATGTCATTGGATACGACGGAGGTACGAAGTACTCAAACGGAAGCGGAAGTAACGGTACGCCGTAAGGGTGACTAAGATTTGCGACGCGCTAGGCCGCTTTGGCGATGGTGCCAGATGGTTTTTTCCAGCGTTCCAACAGGTTTCTAGGTGACCCTGGGGGGGCACTTCTTCGCCCGCCGGCACGAGTTAGGGAGGCCGTTAACTTTGGCGGACACCTCACCGTCGCCCAGCTCGCTGGCACTGGCTTCAGGCCGTCGCCCAGGCTATTATCTACCGGTACGGATTACATGGCCATCTCCCCACGCTAGCCATCGGTGCCTATCACGGCACGGTACCTGCTCATGCCAGTTCCAACTTACGAACGAGCAGATCCAGCATGTGAGATTTGCTGCCTTTTGCCTCTCATGTCATCCTCCGTCATCGTCCTGCATGTGCACCGCAGGCTGATTGGCCCGTCTGCCTCCGTTTGTTTGGTTACTGGCGCCGCCAAGCTCGTGTGTTACAGCTGCGCTGTAGTCCACCGTCTTCCAAATCTTTCAAATCGGGACAACTTCCCATCCTTGTCTCTTAGTGTGCGCTACGGCACCCTGGTGGATGGCCTGGTGGATGTGCTGTGGATGGCCTGTGGATGGCCTGGTGGCCCTGGTGGATGCCGCTGTGACCGCTACTACGTACTATGTGGGTAATATTTGGGGACCGGCTGCAGCCTTTTTCCTTGCTGCTCGCTAGCTTAGCCAGACCGAGAATACTTCGGACCTTGCCGCTACGGCAATTAATACCTGTTGAGAGGCAAGCCTGGATCCGAGCCCATTCGCCGTGCTCAGCTCGAAACGCAGGCACGCGTGCCTGGGCTGTGTCGCAGGCGCAGGCCCTCAGCGAGAAATCCCGTTGCTCGCTTCGATGCGTCGGACGACGATGTCCTGGGCCCGCGGAGGCAGCAGAACGCGAAAGCGAAAGCGTTCGCCAGGACGCAGACAAACACCCACGGACTACCCGCTTTGTTTCGGCATTAAGTGGGAACACCGGGTGCTCATATGACCTCTTGATCTGTAGCCAGCCCATCGGCGCCGCATCGCCGGTTGGAGGAGCCGCATCGACTTGCACTTAGGGGTATAGCGGCTTGTACGCAGGCCTGGGATGTGCCTCCGACATTACGTACGATTCAATATTTCCTCCCGGCCCCGCCTTTTCGTGTGTCCCTTTTCCTTGTTTTCCTGCCTTTTCTTATCTTTTTACACTTCCACTGTCCATTGTCCTCCGAACTTAAAAGCAAGCCTCCCCGTTCCGCCACTGAGAAGTCGTATATCGATCCCATCTTCCCACATCATCCACATCGCCCCCCCTTCACCCCCTTCACCCCAATCACTTACATCCATCCATCCATCTATCCATCCCCCTTACATACATACATCACCCCCCTACCAGATTACCAACCACATGGTTCTGATTCCGACGCTGCATCTCTACTCCCACAACATCATCATCGTTTCCAGGTAATCCGATAACATGGCTCCCCACGCTGAAGACCAGGCTGCCCAGTTCACCAGCGGCGCCATTGGCTCGTCCAAGTACCACGCCTCCTCCACCAAGGGCGCCATTGCCGCCGAGCAGAAGTTCGCCGCCCACAACTACCACCCGCTGCCCGTCGTCTTCGCCCGTGCCAAGGGTGTCGACGTCTGGGACCCCGAGGGAAAGCACTACCTCGATTTCTTGTCTGCTTACAGTGCTGTCAACCAGGGCCATTGCCACCCGGAACTTGTCAAGGCGCTGACTGAACAGGCTGGTCGTTTGACTCTGAGCTCGAGAGCTTTCCACAACGATGTCTTCCCCAAGTGGGCCGAGAAGGTCCAGCAGATGTTTGGCTATGACATGGTTCTGCCCATGAACACGGGCGCTGAAGCCGTGGAGACTGCTATCAAGATTGCGCGCAAGTGGGCTTACAAGGTCAAAGGTGTTCCCGAGGGCAAGGCACTAGTGTTCGGCGCCAAGGAGAACTTCCACGGCCGCACGGTAGGTCTTCGGAAGGAATCCCGCCGGGTCCGAACTGATGGCTAACCCGGAATAACAGATGATTGCCGTTACGCTCTCCACTGACCCGGAATCCAAGGACAACTATGGACCGTACATCCCCAACATCGGCGCTGTCAACCCGTCCACTGGAGAGCCCATCCGCTACAATAATGTCGCTGATCTGGAAGCAGTTCTCGAGGCCCACGGCAAAGAGACGGCGGCCTTTATTGTTGAGCCGATCCAGGGAGAGGCCGGTGTTGTTGTGCCCGATGATGACTATCTGACAAAGGTTCAGGCTCTTTGCAAGAAACATAATGTGCTGTTGATTTGCGATGAGATCCAGACGGGCATTGGAAGAACTGGACGTATGCTCTGCTCGGAGTGGGCTAAGATCAAGCCAGACATGGTGACGCTTGGCAAGGCCATCTCTGGCGGCATGTACCCAGTTAGCTGTGTTCTCAGCAGTAAAGAAGTCATGCTGGTTGTCGAGCCCGGCACCCATGGCTCCACCTATGGTGGTAACCCCCTTGGTTGTGCTGTTTCGATCCGTGCACTTGAGCTCATGGAAGAGGAACACCTAACCAAGAAAGCTGAAAAGCTAGGAAACGTTTTCAGGGACAGCCTGGCTGCTCTGCAGTCGCCCATCATCAAGACCATCCGTGGTAAGGGTTTGCTGAACGCTGTTGTGGTAGATGAAGCGCACACCAACGGAAAGACGGCCTGGGATCTCTGCCTTCTTCTCAAAGAGAAGGGTCTCCTGGTAAGTAGTTTTTCTCTCGCCACACGACTACTTCAGAAACCATACTTACTGGTATTTTCTTACAGGCCAAGCCCACTCACGGAGACATTATCCGATTTGCGCCTCCTCTGGTCATTACTGATGCCCAGATGCAGAAGGCCCTTACTATCATCACTGAAGCTCTTGAGGAGTTGCCCAACATGAAGTCGTCCGGAAGCTTGCATTGATTGATTCATATCATAGGACCAGCGCATCACTCATCACCACCATGTTTTTTGAGCACTACTAACCTTTGTGCGTCCGTGGTTACGTCCCCGGCCGAGAAGCAGCCTTACATATCGTTTGGATGCGGTGCCGGGTGATGACAGCGGGAAAAAAACGATGGGCGGGAAACCAGTGCGCGAAGCTCCGGTCCGGGGAATTGAGACGGAAGGGTAGGTAGTACCCGAGCTCTGCAGCCAGCAGCGCGCGTCCCGGCGAGGAGAAGAGTCACCTTCCAACCGCTGTCTACTGTGTATTATCAACAGGTAGACAGCAGCCCCCGAGAAATAGGTTACTTGGGGGCCCCGTGTGAGTTGGCTCTCCGGGTTAAAAAAAGGGGGAAAGAGGCTTGGATTAAGAGAAGGAAAGGGGCTTATTAGCTACAGCATGTATGTATTATGAGCCAGCAAAAAATGCAAATCCCCCAGATATTATTCACTTGGGAGAATCGTCGGCTTTATCTCGCAATCCAATGTGACGCTCGTGTGTGCGTGTGCATTATCACGTGTTCTCTTCTCGCAGTTTCGAGCGGTCGAGTTATGGGATTCGTTATGGGATTCGTTTTTTGCCACCGCGTTGCAGCCTAAACTGCTCCACGCCGTTGCTGCGCATTACTGGCTACTTACCCTATTGTGTGCTCCTTACTCCATGAAGGATTCCCAACCCAGGTACCCGGCCCTTCTGCTGTAACGGTCTGAGGGCGTCAGCAAAAACATCGCAGCAACGTTATTCCCCCCATCTTAAAGACCAATGATACAGCTGGTCGTCTACGACAACAGGATCTGCCTAGAAGAGCTCGAACCTAAGCTTTTCTCAGGTAGGCGAGGTCGTAGGCGAAGGCAATGCAGTTCGTGTTGTTTCTTGTGCCAAGTATAAAACGCCACATCTCAAGCGATTGTCCCCCAAAACGTACGATGGCACACACATGGAAAATTCACGGCCATGTCTCAAATCCCTGTAGATCATCCAGAGCTGGTACTTTATCTGTACACTACATGACCACCGCAGAAGTGTGAGGTACTTCGTGATGGTTAACCGCCCCCCGGATATGTGATATGCCGGATGAGTCGCATGAGACACAGATCCCAGGATTGATCGATCAGGAACGCCGGTCAACGAGAGACAAACATTCACACGCGATGAAGTAAGGCGTTCACTAATTAGGTAGGGAATTACATGCAGCAGCATGATTTTCTCCGAATTGTGCACATTTAGCCCAAGACGCGGGGATCGGATGGGATGGGATGGCTTTCCCCGGATGACGGGAAAGGTGACTCGGAGAGGAGCATGCCGTGGAGCCCAGTGATACGGGAGATCATATGGTGGTGGCAGGCCCTGTTTGTTATGTCCTTTTTATGAATCGGGGTCTCTACGTACTCGTATCAACTGATGTGCATAGCCCTGTCTTTTGGAGAAGAATCATCTCATTGGTAGGAGATCTCAATATCTAATCTACGTCCTTATCCATTCGCTTGTACTTTCTCGTTTCAGGCGACGGTATAATCCGCATACGATGAAGGTGAATGCTGGGCTAACAGTTACTTGTCGAATAATCCTTAACGACGGGCGTGGCGAAAACGAGAACGGTCGGCCGGTGAAGATGGAGTTACATACAGAATACTGACTAGGTAGGTAGGTACGGAATATACGAATCCTACTGAGGATCTTCCGTGTAAGTCGATGCCTTGGCGCGTTTCGCATGAGATATGTAGATACGTACTTCCGCAAATCCCTGGGAACCGCTCAGGACTCGGTTGCAAGTCCTAACAAGTCTATTATTCCGTGCTCGAAGTTGCATACGCTGCAACACTTCCCTTCCCATTGCTTCTGCCGAAATGGGCGCTGCTCGCGAACCGCCTTTCCCAGGACGATCTAGATTCGAGATAGGCAGAGCCGACATTAGTGCCAGCCTATATTTATCCCCCATTACGTCCGTGAAACTACACTATGGACGTACTGAGTAAGGATGGAAGCAGGTCGTAAGTAGCGAGACAAGAGAGAGTCGTGGAGAGAGCGCATGTTGTTGATCACCGGTGTTAACTGGCCATTATCGCCATGTTAGTAGCCTTGTGACCACAAACGCGGCGCTTGCTAACTCGCCTTTTTTAGCCCGCGAACTACGGGTTCCGCGATGCCATGTGGTTTCTTCTCCCCTGGCAATTGGCATCTCTGAGCGAATGCACGAAGTAATCCGAACTCGTGCCGAATTCGATTTGACGTCTTTTACTACGGGCTTTGCGTGATGCCCGGCAACGCCAGCCATTCAAGCCAGTCAGCCCAGTGATCAGCGAATCAGTCAAGTCAGGTGAGAGATGTGACGTATCGTTTCCTTTGACAGCCCGAAGAAGCGTGATAACTTGCGATCGAAAGTCTTCCACTTGAGAGTGTTTCATAGGGAAGTGTGGCTTACGGATCGGCTCTCTTCTGTACGAAGTACTTCCAGTCACACCACAAAATGCATGGGCTGCAAAGTACCTAACCGACTTCCGTGCTCCGAGTCTCTCCTGCTGTTCAACGTCAAACTTTCAAGGGGTCGGTCAGAGAAATCGGCCGAAATCGGCGGAGACGAGAAGCGTGCTATCCAAAGACGACTCTAGCCCGAGATGCGACTGTGGGGCCCCACCGTATCGAGTGGGGACACGTCAGGCCACGAGGGAAGAACCAGTCTAACCTGTCTGGACGTAGAGAAGGATTCTAGTGCAGAGCGTGCCTTCCCAGGCTCCCCAGGCGACTTCTTGGATGTCTTGGCCCTGCTGCTGCTTGGCTGCTTCTTGGCTTGGTTGAGTCCATGCCAGTAGTGGCTGCTGGTTACGAGATGTACGGAGTACTTCTCGATTAGTAAGCCCGTCGCTGGTGAATAATGGCCGATGCCGCTCAGCACATGTCTTCATTGGCCGTCATTGTCCTTATCTCGCTTTGCTTTGTCACGAGAGTCGATGATACCAGACGGAACACGGATCACGGATTACGCATCTATAATCCTCAAGGTTCTCTGTCCAATGACGGCTGCCGGATGCGCTCGCTCTTTGTCGTTCTGCTACAATGCCATCGATCTCTCTGCTACGGAATACGTGCCTGTATCTGTAGTGTACATACATACATGGAAAGGCCCTTACTTCATGGCCTGTAATCCGTAAGTGAGAGTGACTCCTTCTTAGCTGCCGTGCATGGGATGCAATCGCGGTTCCCAGATCTTGTGACGCCGATTCACCTGCGTGCGTGACTTGCTCCGTCATTCCCTTGACCTGCCGAGCTAGCGTGCCTGTTCCGTAGGCGGTTGTGAGTCCAACCGTCAACGACCTGCCGTTTATATCAGGACTCCGTTGGCTTTCTTCCCAGCCTGCCTTTACCCTTGAATCTGCTCTTTCTTTTTCTCCCCTCGCTCTCGCTCCCCCCTGGCTATTTTCTCAATGGCAAGTTCAACTACCTATCTGTCTATCTACATCCATACTAGGTGACGAGGACGACATAAAGTGGATGCATCTTCTTACTCTTATGTAGGTACACATAGGGTACCACTGCGTTAGGTACGCTTCACGTTCAGAACGCCGTCTGGCCATACCTAGGCCAATAGCACTGCACTGCCGCACCTTGAGACCGTGCCGAGAGTCTATTGCACCGTGCTTCGTGTAAGTGTTTCCGTAGTTACTCCTACAGTGGCGTGCACTATGTTCACACTATGTTTCCGGGAAGGCATATTCCGTACGGGATACTGTCCGTACACTGTCCTTGCAACTGGAGTGTTGAGAACTTGAGACAGAACGCTCTCATCAGAAGAAACTGAGTCATTCGGTGATCATTGTCATTCGACTGCAGCCATACCGTACCTGCAAACGTGACTACTCCTAGAGTTAGGTTGTCGTTGTCGTTTAGGTACCCGTATGGGTTATGGGCATCGCAGGTCACCTACCAAAGTCATAATACTTTGTGTCGTAGAGGCTTCCACCACGTCCCAAAGGCCAAGGTTAGGTAGGCGCACATCCTGTACGGATTATTGCTGCGTGAAGTTCGCTGGACGTGGGTAGCATTCGCAAGCAAAGCAAGGCTTACAGAGGCACCTAGGCCGGGCCTGCCTCACTGTTACTGGCCACTGCTGTCGGTGTCTGCCTCTGCTAGCGCACTGCGTGAGTGCCGTACGAGTACCAGCGCCGTACCTTACCTCCATTGACGCCTGCCAGCACTCGCTAGCACTCGCAACGCCTATCAGCGCTTCCCAACCATACACCTGCAGTCCGCTAGCAGCACCGGTCACACTGGTTCTGCTGCACAGTACCAAATCCACATCCACCCACATCCACGCCCCGGGCAAATCAGCGCTAGGCGTTATCTCCCCTGTCTATCGTGCCTTATCACCCCGACAAGCTACTACCGGACCTACCTAATAGTAGCACATGGCCCCACACGCACCCCAATGACTACCTCATCGTCCTGGCCCGAGATAAGTACCGTCTCTCCAACCTTTCATCCATTCCATATGAGCAATTCCATCTTATCTACTACATACATTCTAATATCTTGTACCTGTCTCTCATAGGTGTGTATCTCGACGTATCTGCCGTCTCACAATCGCCAATACAACCCTCTCCCACTCCCTGTCCCTCTCCCTCTCTCTGCCCAGCACCTACACCATTCCGTACATACCTAGCAGCACAGCACTACCACCTACCGTCCAGGGTAGACAGGAAGACGTCGACGATGAATACGATCCCAGCGTCAGGCTAACGACTCACCACTTTCCTCAGCTTGCAGTTCTTGTGTTCGTTCCCCGTACTTCGCCCGTACGTTGCGCCTTGTTCGGAGCCACCACGAGCAAAGCACGCCATACCCTCCCCGCTTGACGCTTGCCGGTTGACGCTCGACACGGTTCCAGTTCTCGATTCTGTCTGTCTCTGTTCCAGGTCCTGCCCACCCCCGGCCTATCGGATACCTGCCCCTACTCCGTGTATCATTTCCACTTCGACATCTAATTCCGTTTAATCCACGTTTTTAACTTCCTAAGAGTTCCCACGCCTGCTTGGGACGCGCGCCCGATCCAACTTCTCGATTCTCTCGTTCTCTTCTTCGTTCATTACCTTCTTGTTACTTTATTCACCTCACTTCCGTCCTAATAACCTCCCAACCACCATCCACTCAACCAGCCCAGCCTCAACGCTGGCCATTCGCTCCGCATATATATGAAGCCGATCACGCGAGTCTAAACCCACGTCTCCTCTTCCCTGCTAGTCCGTCCCTTCGTCGCATAACCGAATACTCTCTCGTCGCCACTGCACCCAGGCAGCCATGGCCGAATCACGGGGTTCTCAGCAGCCGGTGAAAGGCGCCGATGACGTCGTCGGCCAGTTCCTCATCGGATCGGAGATAGGAAAAGGAAGCTTTGCGCAGGTCTTCATCGGCAAGCACAAGGTTTGTAACCCTCGGCGGCCCCTGCGCCAGCCTTTCTTCAGACTCTTTGTGTTCTCCCTTGCTGCTGTTGTCCCCTTCTATGATTGAGAACGCCAAATTAGTGCTTTAGGCGCTGTTGGGCTTGTCAGAGCTCGTAACTGAGCTCGTGAGTCATTGTTAAGAGACTTGAATGCTGACATACATCGTTGCTCAAGGTATCAAACGCCGCCGTTGCGATCAAGTCCGTCGACCTCGGCCGATTGAACAAAAAGCTGAGGGAAAACCTCTACAGCGAAATCGAGATTCTCAAGAAGCTCCGGCATCCACACATCGTTGCGCTTCACGACTGCGTCGAGTCGGCGACACATATTAACCTCATCATGGAGTACTGCGAGCTCGGAGACCTGGCGCTGTTCATCAAGAAGAGGGAAAAGCTTATAACCCATCCTGCCACTTGCGATCTGGCCCGAAAATATCCCAGTGTCCCTGGATACGGGCTTCACGACACGGTTATTCGTCACTTCCTCAAACAACTCGCCAGTGCGCTGCACTTCTTGCGGCAAAATAACTTCGTTCATCGAGACATCAAACCGCAGAACCTCCTCCTTCTTCCTTCTATCGCATACCGGGAATCCAACAAGGACAGCCGGCGAATTCTTAGTGCGAGCCAGGACTCTCTGATACCTGCTGTTGGGTTGCCGTCTCTTCCAATGCTGAAGTTGGCAGATTTCGGTTTCGCCCGAGTTTTACCGTCTACATCGCTCGCAGAAACGTTGTGCGGATCACCTCTATACATGGCGCCTGAGATTCTCCGATACGAGCGATACGATGCCAAGGCTGATCTATGGTCTGTTGGAACAGTGGCCTTTGAAATGATTGTCGGCAAACCCCCCTTCAGAGCAAACAATCATGTGGAACTTCTACGGAAAATTGAGGATTGTAAGGATTATATCAAGTTTCCCAAGGAGCTCCCAGTTGCGTCCGGTCTCAAAGGTTTAATTCGTGCTCTCCTCAAGCGGAAACCCGTCGAAAGGATGACTTTCGAAGACTTCTTCAGGCACCCAGTCCTTGCAGACCCGATTCCCGGCCTTGTTGAGGATGATGTACCCAGATCCCAACGACCCACGTCTAGGGATTATCGAACGATGGCAAAAACGGACGAGTCGCATCCAGAACCGCGACTTCTATCGACACACTCTCGTTATCGAACTGACATGGATGTCGTACGTCAGGGAATAACTCCATCGTCACCTAGGGAGAAGCGCTTGGGATCTTCACCCTTATCTAATGCACCCCAGTTGCAAATCCAGACTCAACCGGTGCAAGGGGCTCCTCAGTCACTACAATCACCACACAATGAAGTCATGTCCGGGCTTGGAATCCAGCGGCCGCACCCAGTTCCATCAACTTCGGCACCCTCAAAACTTGCCCTAGCAGCAGACGTTCCACAGAAGCGAGGCTATTCCACCAGCTCCGATAGGTTAGCTCCTGCTTCATATGGCAATGATAGTGCGGGAAGTGGGAAGGGTAAACACATCGTCTCGACAGTGGAAGAACAACAAAAGGTCGCTAATGATATAGCTTTTGAGAGAGACTATGTCGTCGTGGAGAAGAAACACGTTGAAGTCAATGCGTTTGCTGACGAGCTTGCCGCTAAAGGCACACAAACGCATGGGATATCTCCACGAACTGGACAGGTGGTTCGTCGTGCGACTCAGCAGGGCGATCCACGATCTTCTAATGGATCCATACCCAACCAAGCATCGAACGCTTTACAAATAGCACAGGGAAGGCAGCGACCAGATGGCCACCATCGTGGTTCCTATGAGAAGGTCACGTCTGGGAGCCCTAGCTCAACGACCTCCGTCATTTCCAAGGCCATCCAAGACGCGAGCCTAAGGTTCTTTGGCATCAAATATCCGTCACATATGTTGGGCAAAGGTGCATCTCCTCCACACATGTACAGTCCGTTCCCAACGTATCCTACGCCAAGTACACCCGTTGGACTCATCACCGACGGCCGCCATGGTGGTCCTATTGACGAAGATCTCCGTGTTGCCCAATGCATTGAGGATTTCGCCACGCGGAGTGACGTTGTTTGGGGTTTCGCAGAGGTCAAATATAAACAACTTGTACCTCTGGCCCCATCGATAACAGAGGGCCTCGGAGGACTCTTGACGGAAAAAATGGGCTCGGAAGACGAAGAAGATCTTACGATTGAGGCCATTATTGTCCTTTCCGAAGAGGCACTCTTGTTATATGTCAAGGCGCTTTCTCTTCTCGCCAAATCCATGGATATTGCCAGCATCTGGTGGGCGCGCAAAGTTAAAGGGGAGTCGTCTGCCACACAACACGTTCTTGGCCGGGACTCGACCAGCGTCCAAAACCTTGTATCAAGGGTCAACAATGTTGTGCAATGGGTTCGCAAGCGTTTCAATGAGACGTTGGAGAAAGCCGAGATTGTGAGGCTCAAGCTAACGGAGGCCCAGAGGCAACTCCCTACGGACCACTTCAGCCATCCAAGTAATCATCCTGTCGAGCCGGTCGTCCCGGGAACGCCCAGCACCGAGGGCATCGTCTTGACACCTGGTCTCAGTGCCGAGAAGCTGATGTACGACCGAGCCATCGACATGAGCCGAACGGCCGCAATCAATGAGATTGCAAACGAAGATCTAAAGGGTTGCGAAACGTACTATGTTACGGCTATTCAAATGCTTGAGGCTGTGCTTGACAACGATGATGATATCACAAGCAAGCGCCGATCATCGGGATCTCCAAAGGCGGATCGTGATAGCCAAGAAGCGGCATCAGAGATCCATCCCGATGATCAACAGACGGTTCATAAGAGTACGTCATGACCCGATCTAATTGATTCTAAGAAAATGCTAACTCGATTTAATAGTGATCCAAATGATCACTGTGAGGCTCACCACTCTCCGTAAGAAAATGCAGATGATCACAAACGCTTCCAAGGCTCAACAGCAGAGCCTGGCTCGCACACGCAGCGATGAGTCAGCGCCCCGGCACGGCTCTCCTCATCCTACCTCGTAAATGTATTCGAGGTCCAGATCTCACGATTGATGACGATACGTATAATAAGATGGCGATACAGTTCTTTACGCCCCGCGGCGTTGTGAACCTACCTTTACACCTGGTTACAGCACCGGTTATGGTAGACAATCTAGTGCTTTTATTTCGTCTTTTCCATGTTGCTTACTACTCATCAAAGGGCGTTACGGACAACGGGAGGATGTGGGACATGGGCGGGATATTTTCAGGCCTCGGCGTTTATCATACTGGGCAACGACTACGACGGGCTACTCATTCGAGCTTGCATCATTTGAAACACAAATGGTCTATCCACACTCCTTTTGTATCTCACGTCCGATCGAATGCTTGCACCTATGTGTAGGTTTTCCGTTGGAATTAGGGCGTTTCGGGATGCATATTGAGAAATGGGTGGGCTCGATGGTTTGAACGAGGGCGATGCGACAGCCGACTACTTGTCCAGCCTCCAGCCTGGATGACTGGTCGGTCAAGCCCCCGATGACTGAAAACCAGTGGTGCAGCCACAAAGCGCCGCTTGACCTTTCCCACCGGCGAGATTTTATTCTCTGTTTCTCTCATTGGCAGGAAAGGAGGGTTACCCGTGGTGCCAAATGGGAAGACCCATCATGACTCGAGGTTTTCTTTTGATCATGATCCTTCTCCTTAGTGTACATTTCCCTCCGTCCAGGCCACACACACAGACATGCACACGGGTTGTCACTGGCCTGGCTTTTTCCGGCATTCGGTTGCATTGGGCCTACCTAGATTGAATGAAGCCAACCAGACTATCGACTAAATCAGAACTGGCTCAAGTTCCGGCGCAAGGGATGAAACGCCCAACGGAATTGTGTATAGTCAACGAGTAGTTATTGAACATGAATAAAGCTGGTATGAATAACAATTGTTGTGGTCCAATCATCGCAGGTGAATCCGTGATTTTGCTGGAATAGTAGAAGATTATGGCATGCTGTGTTCGGTGTTTCAACAACAGTGACAGGGACTCAGTCCACTCATTCAACAGATTCAGGGTGAATGGGGTCCAGTAGATACCAATGCCGATTACTGACCGAGCCGAGAGAAGATATCCACAATTATATATCTAACTACCTACCTGTAAAGATATCTCAACTGGCATACGCTCGGAACGGCATCGGTCTCGGAAGTGTGGGGCGGTAGATCCCCTGAGATTCCTGTTTCGCTTCTTTTCACAGTCTGCATGCATATTTGGGTATGTATGTAGGCCGTGCCCGGTGGTGTCTCTTTTCAGACACGTACATGAGGCTCTGCTTTTCTATCCGGAGTTCGAAACGGGTGAGGTAGGAGGCTGTGTGAGGGTTTTGTATGTAGGTTTTCTATGCGGATCTGCGGAGGACGACTTGGGACGGGTTATTCAGCTTGATTAGGTGTGTACTTAACGAGAGTGAGTGAGAGAGTGAGAGTGAGGTTGCCTAGGTGAGGTCGTAGGTGGTACGGGGTACAAGGAGAGCGCCAACGGGGCGGTTCGCGAAACAATTTGTGTGGGACGGGGGATAGGACAACGACGTATGGGGTGCCTACTGGTATCCAAACCGGGGCACGGAGGTTGTACGGATTGTGTCGAATCACGGGGTACGAATCCGCGATGCCTTTGAAACCGTACTCGGGCGTGCATTTACATGTAGGGGAATGTGGTGTATGTACGTATTTTAACCAATCCGTCGCTTCAAGTTGCATTGATGAATGGTCGTGGATGAGAGATAACGCACTGATATGTGTAATGCGGCGGCGTCAAACCTGGGGCATTAAGGTACCTGCGACGGTAATATCGTGTACCATGGTTGGGAGTTGAGGATCGTATATCAAGCGAGTTGGAGCTCCGGAGTAGGTAGGGGGATTGATATGGGAAGAAGACGTCCAGGTGAAGATGGGTTGGTTAATAAGTGTGCCGGTAAGGTGAGATACGACGGGATAGATACACCACTCTGTACGAAATAGTTGGCATTGCCGGCAAAAGACTTGGTGAACGGACGGTTTTACGTATTGTTCCCTTGCCTTGGTTGCTTCTATTTATAAACATGGCGAAAAAGAACATGATGCTCGTTTCTCCAGTGATAAGCCCTGTTCTTTTGATGCCCTCCTTTAACGACAACTATTGGCATTACCTACACCATCTTACTTTCGTAGATATTAAGTAGTACCAGGAGGTCGATATGATGTCGGTGGGAGAGGATGTTCGGCTGATACCATACGTAGTGAGAGAACGACGGTTTTAATAGGAGTTTTAATGGTGGGACACTAATCCCGTACTTTACAGATTCTAGGGGTGTTCGTTAGCAACCCATCCCATCCCGGCTATTTTCTCCCCCAGCTCGAGCTCCAAGTTCCAGCTCCAGCTCCAGCTACGACCTAAGGTTGCGTTCTTGCCTGGGCCGTTCCGCTGCCCATGCTCCCCTAACGAAATCGGATGTTTAGTAATTGACACTTTTAACCTGTTTCTCTCAATATCTTTCCTTCATTCCAGATGACCGAGTCAACCCGGCGTGACAGCCATGGCCACGCTACCCGCCTCCCTTGGCGCGTTTAGGACTTTGAAAACGTGGTGGTAGCAGATGACCGAGTTGAGGGATGGATGAATGACGATGCTGATTTTTTTAGTGTTTATGTAAAAGAAGTCGATTCAACGGAAAACGGACAAACCCTGGTCTGTGTGTTCGCTCATGTGCCGGCAAGTGGCTGCTAACGTCATACTGCTGCTTAGAGGGTCCGCCGATCATTGTTTGCTGCACAATCCGTCTCGCTCACTGCTGCTCTCCTTCCTTCCTTCCTTCCTGCCCTTTCAAACAAAAGAAAGCAGCCCTTTCGTCCTCTCGGGGTTTCTGGTCTCGTTTCACGTCAGCATGTTAAATTTTCTAGCCAGTGAGGTTTCAGATCCGTATATTCTTTTTTTTATTTTCCCGAGAACTAGTAGATTAATTTATCTATTATTTTCTTGGGCCCGATCGTTAATGTTCCTTCGTTCTTGTACGAGGGTCTGGGGAAAATTATGTCAGAACTCGCTACCTATAACTGCCGGGACTAAGCCACTAATGGGTACCAGCACAGTATGTACGTGAATGTACCCTTCAATTTTTGGTGCAGTAACACAGTCTACATACTGTGTTCTATACTCACCTAACGGTGTCTAACCGCACCTAATGGCTATACGAAGTACCTACCTACCGAACAACAAGCGACTTCCCCGTCTTCGTTGTTGGTGTGTAAGAGCTACCTGTATCCATATGGAGTGTTATTGTTTACCCTGTTCCAAATCCCGACAAAACACATACGAACGCGGTAAGTCTCGCACATAATAACATGGACATGGTAAGTACTCAGGGAAGTCAGGGCCCAGACACGGTGATAATGGCAGCAGCAACCCTGCTGCCGTTCAGGCGTTGGCAGAGCTTAAAGCTGTGAAGCTTCTGCCGTGCACTTTGATCTGCCTAATCTCCGTTGCTTTTTGCTCGACAAGCTTTGGCGTTACATTCACCTTAAATTGTCTAAATTGTCTAAGCATTCCATTCCCGTCGATTCGCTGTTAGGTATTTCGCTTCTCTTATTCGTACTGTATGTAGCCTTACGGATCACAAGTCACCACCGCGCCTCCTTCGATGCCAGCCAGTTTCTCGCTTGCCTTCGTTTGCCCTATCATTGTGTCGATCGGTTCGCCCCATAACGCACAACTTTTTGCATGCGAGTTGATTCAATAGACACAAAAAAAAACAAGGCTGTTTCCGAATGCATGTAGGTCTTGAGAGATGCTTTACGAGGACTTAACTGTTGAGTCTTAACGGTTGTTAGCATTATCCAGTTATTAGACTTTTCGGCAGCCGAACGCCCTTGAATTCAGCCGTGGCATATTCATAGACACGGGGGTGGATTCGGATTTGCTGCGAGGGGGGGGATTCATGCTTTCAGGGCAAGTATCTAGAAATAGACCGTATCTAAGATCCAAAACACCCCATTAGGAGAACCCTATTGCTTTACTACCGACGCCGAGAATCGACCTAATCCGTACATACGGTATCTAAAGTAGTCGCCATGTGTACTTTCGCAGGAGGTATTCGAGGGCAACTCGGCGGCAGTTCTCCCGTTAGCCTGGGTTTCGAGGGTACGAAAGCATCAGGTACAAGTAATCCGGCATCGATACGGATGACAGTGCTTCTACACAATTTACGGACTGTGGTCGGCTTCAGCCACAGCTCGTACCTTCCTCCGTACCTCATTATATATAGCGTACCGGCAAGTACATGTAGTAATCCCCCGCCTCTGCTCTAGTACGACGGAATACCTGCCTGCCTGGCACACCTACGAGTACATGTACCGGTAGCAGTTACCCTACATACATAAACCGACCTGCCTTCAAGAAACTTGGAACGGCAGCAATAGTTTCGGTGCAAGAACGCAGTTGCAAGTTCCCAGTACGAGTGACAAGGTGCAAGGAGGAAGGTGCGAGACGAGAGACGAGACGAAACAAGGTACCTACCTACTTATACAATAATAAGGGTAGCGTACCTTACAGGCAGCCCACTTCTCCCTCACTTCTCGCCAATGCTGGAGGTGATAGACAGAATCTACTCGTACGGATTACAGGCTAACCTTAACCACCTGTACCCTGTCCGTCTTTCACGGGAATATATCACTGCCTTCCACCGCCGCCCTTCCGTATCACCTACCCTGGGTAACTCTCCGTCTGCGACATATGCGGATAGCATTACGAAAGGCACTCGCTACTGCCTTTTCCGACCCGACACAAACACGGCGACAGCAGCAGCAGGAGCAGCAGGAGCAGCAGGAGCGACACCGACCACGAACGCACTGGCACCAGAAGGCACGACCTTCCATCCTGACGGATACGACAGCCGCGACCCTCACCTCCTTCCCTCGACAACAGCAACCGCAGCAGAAGCAGCAGTTGCCACCGCCGCCACTGCCCTCGTTCTTACATGCCTCGTCTGAAACAGTCAGACTCTTTCCATCCCCCACGCCCGACGTGTACCGCCGACGCGAACCCTATCCTTGAATAACTTAATCTCGACTAAATTCCCTCGACCTTCGACCTTCAACCTCTCACCCTCTCAACCTCCTCTCCTTCAACGTGCGTCGTACACTTTGGTCAAGCTCATCTGTCACCGTTGTTGTCTACATTTACCCTTGCCCAGTGCCCCAGTGCCTAGTTCTAGGTCAAAGGAGCACTGGTCGAGAGTCACCTGCCCAGCTCTCCCTCTCTCCGCCAAAGCTGCACCCACCCTTCTGGCCTCCTCACCACTGTCGCCGCCGTTCCCTCCTCTTATTGACCACTTAATCCGACGTTGGTGGTTCCTACTTACGCGTTTACTTAGCACCACGTGCGCCGGTAGCTGATTCCATCCGACCTGCCCCCCCGCCCCTCGTTCGAACGTCCTAATACCTACACCCTTCGATACCTGCGTCCGACTCGTTTCAGGCAGAGGGATTACTACTATACATGTGCCGCCTATCATCGACACGCATTTGTCCTAATTCAATAACGCCAGCGCGTCACTCGCGTTATGTCGTCCGCTACCACACCGTCTAAGCACCAACACCAGCACCGGCAGAGTGAGATGGCTGCCTCACAACCACCCTCCCAGCCTCCTGCGGCTCCCATGTCGCCACCAAGCAAGCGATCGGATCTCAAGTCCTGGTGGAAGAAGTTCCAAGTTCAGTCCAACCGACACCACGAGACTCGAGGTAAGAGTTTGACCCTCCCAGCCCGCCTACATGGCCGACGTCCTCTTCACCAAACCGCCCTCCGTCTATCGGTGATGTGTGGTTGATCCACGTCCTTTGGTCGTTGTTCTGTCGGGTTTCCGTCCGAGAACCTCGTTCTTGTCCTTGACCAACGTTACCTTCAAACCCCATCCTAACGCTCCATGTTTCGAGGCGCACAAGGTAGTGCAAAAACTAGCACTTCTCCTTGCATAAAATTGCCCCTCCAATCCCACCTAGCCTGCACGCATTCTGCGTCATTGAACATGGAATATGAAAAGTGATGGCATGAGAAGTACAAGGCAACGGGATGCAGATAACTGACTAATCACTTTTCCAGTAGAACCCCGACCCCAGGGCATCTTTGGCGTGCCTCTTCGTCAGAGCATCACGTATGCCAATGTTGCCATCTCGCTTGTGGACGAGAATGGCCAGAGCTACATTTACGGATATGTGCCCATTGTCGTAGCCAAGTGTGGTGTTTTCCTCAAGGAAAAAGGTTTGCCTTCAGTTTCGGTGATGCAAGACGTGACTGCTAACGACGCCGACAGCCACGACCGTGGAGGGCATTTTCCGGCTGAACGGCTCCGAAAAGCGCATCAAAGAACTCAAGATTCAGTTCGATTCTCCCGACCGCTATGGAAAGGGCCTTGTTTGGGATGGTTACACGGTCCATGATGCGGCCAATGTTCTACGACGGTACCTGAACGACCTGCCCGAACCAGTTGTTCCATTGGATTTATACGAGCATTTTCGAGGACCTCTGCGGGGTCACACGAAGCAAGCCGTTGGCGACACCGAAGGCACTCAATTGCTGGAGAACTTTGATCAGTACGATGCGGTCAAGAAGTATCAGGACCTTATTAAGGAATTGCCGCCCCTGAATCGTCAGCTACTGCTCTACATCCTAGATCTCCTGGCGGTGTTTGCCGCCAAGTCGGATGAGAATCGCATGACAGCTCAAAATCTTGCTGCTATTTTCCAGCCTGGCATGCTGTCTCATCCGCACCATGCTATGTCTCCTGAGGAATATCGTCTCAACCAATGCGTTATCATATTCCTGATTGAACATCAAGACCATTTCTTGATTGGAATGCAGGGCACTGGTACGGATGAGCAGACAAAGCAAGAGATTGAGCAAGGTACACCAAGGCTTATGGCCCCAAGCACACCTAGTCGCCAGACTGGCGTCGTCCGGACCTCATCCAACGCCAGTGCCGGAGCCGAAAGTGTCACTAGAGATGGCACGATCCGGCGAAATCGCTCGACCTCGTCACGCCACTCGCGTCACTCGCGCTATTCGAACGGAGCCTCGACTCCCAATAGTCCTGCGATTTCAACTCCGGGCAGTGGTCTAGCTAGAAGCAATACTGTTCCGTCCAAGAAATCTCCTTTACTTCAGAACGGCCGATTTTCATCTCGACATGCGCCGGTGGTGGCCGTAGCACCGGGTACTCCAGCTCCATCTGTCAACAATGCTAATGCTACCCCCGCAGTGACTGAGCAGATATCAGTAGTACCTATTCACAGAACCCCCGCAGTACCGAACATGATCCCAGTGATGCCCACATCAGTAGTCACTGCCCAGAGCTCTGGACATCATGGCGCAGCTAGAAGTCAGGAGAGACTCTTAGGCCCCCACAGCGGTAATGTGACACCGTCAAAGGAGAGAAACTTGCAGAGTCTTTTCCAGCGCTCGCCGAATTCGGATGGTGAGAAGCGACAACCCAACAAGCTGCGTAAGAAACGTTTGCCTGATAGCTCGAACGCGAGTGCTCAAAGTTCTACCGCTTCCTTAGCCCATTCCGTTGTTGGAGCTTCGGCCACAGAGGCTGGTGATCACAATGATAAGACCTCGCACCTAGACCATGCACTCCTTGATAATGTCGCCAGTGTTGAAACACCCTCTGAACCCACGCCACGGGCTTCTCGTGTGCCTCCAGCAGGCCCCTTTTCTTCCAACGCTGACCATGGCATCGAATCCTTGCGACCCAAGCCGTCGGAGCCCGTGTCTCTGCATTCCTCCTTCAATGACAACTCCGATCCAGAGCAGCTCGACGAGACTGTCCACACCTCAAGTGAGGCGCTCGAGAAGGACAAGAAGCGCCCCTGGCGCATGTCACGTCGCAAGGAAGACGTCATGGGTCCACCCCCTACGCTGGGCAACAACAGTCATGCCGAGATGAGTAGCTCCACTGTCGGAAGCGCTCAGCGCCCCCGCAAGAGCTGGACCGGCGACTCAGCTGAGCATGTGGCGGGTTTTATGGACAGCGATGCCAGATACAGAGAGAAGGATGACAACAAGGGCCCATTGGGATGGTTTAAGACTAAGTACCGTGGCGCTAAAGAGAACGTGGATAAACGCGCCAAGTCACCTCCAGAGCATATCCATGGTCTTCTGCCTACAAGAAACAAGAGCAGTGAGCTTAGAAGAAGCGTTGACGAGAAGAAGCAAGGCGTGGGCCAATCGTGCATTCAGGATTCGGGCGAACCAAATCCGCTGTCATCTTACCACGATCTCCCACTGTCTCACTCCCCGCCTCCGATGAGAGAATCTCATGATGACAAGCCGCCCAACTTGTAAGAGGTGATACACACTACGAGTCACGATTGAAATGTTCAGCTGAGTTACGTCGTTTTAAAGAATTGACCGAACAGGGATTGCCGGTTTTCAGTTCTGATCAGTCCGGTCGAGAGATTTAGCTAAGGACATTGACTGGCCTCCTAAGCTACATGTTGGACGGTGTGTGTGTGTGTGTGTCTGTCTCCAGCCCCGAGTGCCTTCTTCATATCGATAGGTATTCTGGGCTGTCGGGAAAGTTTGGGAGGCGATCGGCAAGTTGTTGGTCCTGTTTGTTCCCTGGAGCCCGCCTTCAGGTACCATCTAAACAGCAAAATGGTGCTGCGATGGCACGAATAGGTGACCCCGTCAAACCAGACCTTGTTCCTCTGGATACCCCCAGGCGAGATGAATGAAGTACACACCCTTTGTAATGTGGAGCCCTAGTGGGAGGGCTTCTTTCTACAGTTCTATGGAATTCTTACGAAAGTCAATATCCTCTTTCTAAATGCAGAAGACTTGACTGCATGGGTCTGGATCGGCTAGGTACACGTCTATGTTACGCTTTGAAAGAAAGAAAGAAGGATTTGTAAATTCATGAGATCCGCCTTAATGTTTAGGCTGTAATAGTGACGGTACTAGTCCAAGCTATGTAGCCTTCACTCTCTTGTGAGGTAACATTGCTTTGCTATTGTGCTGGCGAATTCTTTAATCATCAATGCCCCTATGTGATATGTGTGTGGTTCCTCGTAGTTAATGATGCAAACCAAGGGTGAGTTCAACAAAAGGGGGCTTGAGAACCGGAGATGGTGTTTTGCACTGCACTCTGAGGTCCCCTTTTCATTACGTTCGGACGGCTCCTATATTCACGGAGACAGCATTGGTGTCTAATTCAAGTTACGACAGCAGCACGAGGAGGGAGTGGCAACGCGAGGTAAACAAGACCAAGTCATGATTTGTCTCTACGACTACCTATTCGTAGATGGTCTTTTGTATCTTGTCTATCGTCTATTTTTGTCTGTTCGTCCTATACAAGGGGGGCTTACTTACACTGCCATGCACTGGGTATGTTGTCTCTTTCCTTGCCGTGGTTAAACCGACGTAGGTAAACAGGTAAATCAGTAAGAATTCGATATTATCGTCTTCATTCCAGTCGGGTCAGAAGTTCGTACGTACCTCCTTTCCGGTGCCAAGGTCTCGGGGCGTGTAACGTCGGACAATGTAGGGAGAGGATCTGAGATGGGTTGTTAATTGATGTGGTGGAACGAGTGTTGGTATTTCGTGGGCCAGATCGTTAAAGAACAATAAGAATAAGAATAAGAATAAGGTCCTAGAACTAGGTGGTTAGTAGAGTCGGGGAAAGGAGGTCCTGATGGGTTTAGTTTTCTGGCATCTACTGGATGCGAAGCGAAGTAGGTTAGTTTTGGTGTTTCTTTTCCTTCATGCGAAGATTACCGGGAGAGAAATTCTCTTGTGCCTGGTTCTTCTTGCATTACTATGCTGAGATGGAAATGTGTGCCCCCTTTTTCTTCGTTCCACCAAATGCAATGTGCCACCAAAACTGACCGCCGTCGAGAGGTGAGTGTTATCCAACATCTCAAAAGAATCGATCCACTCTCCACAGAGAGATGGACATGGTAATAGGGGCTCCAACAATCCCCTTAACATCCAACACGGACCCGTCGACAAGAGTCCAGGGTATCTTCCCAACAACAATCGAGGAAACGAATCTATACGCCATCATGACAAGGAAAGACAACAAAATCCGCTCAAATGCCATCACTAGCACACGAAAACGGCCTCCCAACAGCCCCCGTCGCGTACTCGTCATGAATTCCCTGAATCGTCACATACGTGCCCGCCGTGAGGAAGAAGCCGCCCGTGAGTATGATGATGATGTTCAGTATGCCTTCAAGACGTCCGCGAAGACTGCGATCCCGGAGTAATGGGACGGCGCTGTCGGCGCGGCGCATGCGGAAGTAGGCGACGCCCCAGAAGATGAAACCGAAGAAGGAGTCAAAAAGGGAGGAGAGGAGGGATAGGACTGCGTTTTGGTTAGTTTTGGGTGATAGGGAGGCAGGGAGATACGTACGGGAGCTGAAGAAGGGGATGGAGTTCGCGATTATGAAGGCGAGGACCCAAGTTATCACTACCACCATAATCAGTACCTTCAATACTCTCCAGGGAGACTTGAAATACGCACGCAATATCCCCGCCCAAGTCGCCCACCCAACAACCGTATTCTCCCTCTTATGTCTCGAGTGCTGCCCAAAGATCCGCAAAAACACAAACCGGGCCGAAACAGACGCATACAGGACCCCGAGAAAGATAATCGTGGGAATCATGAACGAGAACGCGATTTTCTTATACAGGGGTTGTAAGGAACCGAATGCCGGACTCGTCATGTACTGGTTCCCCGTGAATGCGTACATGGCGCCGCCCACGACGCTGAACACGATGATCTCGAGGATTGTGCAGGCCCAGAGCGCCTTCGGGAAATCCCGCGGTTCCCGCATCTCGGCGATGAAACTGGGGAGTGTGATTTGCCCGATGAATGTGTAGCTGATGTTCAGGAAGGCGTTGAGGCCGTTTACGAAGGTCGTTGTTGCTAGCGGGATCATGGTGACGATGGGGGCGCCGTGGGGTAGGGGTTTGCCTGTTAAGGGGTCGTGTGTTGGGACGGGGTTATAACCTGCCGGATGAGACTCTATTCCCGCAAAGATCACGGCGAGCAGCACGGAGATGAAGGTGAAGAAGGCCGATGCGGTGCCTAGGTGCGAGAGCACGCCGAAGGTACGCGGGAGGGAGGAGATCCAGGATATGAAGACGACGATGAGGCCGATGGTGACGGTTTGGCAGGATATGGCGGTCGTCTCGCCGCCGATGAGGGTGTTGACGTATTTTGCGCCTGTTAGGACGTGGAGGGCCTGTGTGGTGTTGGTGAGTTGTGGATTTGGTGAGGGGGGTGGATTGACGGACCTGGATGAAGGTGTTGTTGAGAACGAACATAATGGCAGTGAACCACCAGGCCCATTTCTGGTTCCAGAAGAGCATCTGACCGATGTCGCAGACATCTCGGACTTCGGGGTGTCGGAGGCAGAATTGCCAGAGGACGAGGGAGCTAAGTTGTGTGTTAGTTTGTGTAAGTGGTGAGGATGGGGACGTTGGGACTCACGTGTATAAGACGAGGAGGGCTTGGACTACGGTGAGGATGAGACTGAATGACGAAGTTCAGTTTCCTATCTATGATGGATGCTACTTTGTGAAGAGCTTACCCGGGAACGAGACCGAGGATACTATACGACCAGGGAAAACTCATGATAGCCTATCGACACACCGATCAAAACCCATATTCGGATGAAGATATATGCAAGTCACACGAAATGCAGGTCACAATGATAACTCAGGACTTACCAGACAGATATACTCGGAAAAGAGCAAAGCTGCAGTCTTCTGCCAACTGCAAGTCCGGTATTGAATGCTGTTGCCGGCCTCCTGAGCGACCTGTTTTTCCAGAATGGCATCGCTGCTGATGTTACTGTCACGGTCATCAAGGTTGCTGTCCGGGACGGGAGCGATACACGGCGCAATGCGAGGTCCGATGGCCGTGTTCGGCCCACCGAACCAAGCGGACCAGCCCCGGGGGACAGGCTCGACATCACTGGCGGTGTCGAGTAACGACGGAGACGACCCCGGGTCTAAGTCTGTCTTCGGGGTTGAAGACATTCTGGATATGGCGACGCGGTGGATCGGAGTGGGATTTACATCAAGCGAGTGACGGACGGACGGGACGGGATGTGAGTGGAACGGGACGTATCGCATAGAAAACGGACGGGATAATAAGGGAAGGCAGGAGATGGAAGGGAAAGGGGGGGAGGAATGGAAGGTTTAGACTTTGCTTCTGCTTATCAGGAGGCGCCATTTCGAGATGCTACCCATCCCATACGAGTTTACATACTATTATGTATCCAATAGGTAGTTGTGGATGACAATATAGGTACAAGGTGCATGATGTACGGACCGGGGAGTGTAGCAGATATGAGTTGCATCGGTCACCGGTACATATTAGGGGGTTAATCATATAGTCTCTTCGGTTCGATCCGTCTCGATCAAGAAGTATTCTCTACCTGCGTGATGAGCAGTAATGCCACTCAGCATAAGGCGTCATATCAAGTACGTTGACGTGCTCGAGCAGCCATGGAATAACACCCGCGCCATTCTACGGACCTACAGAACTAATCTTATGTCAGGCTCGAATAAAGAAAGAATTCCTGAAGATCAAGAGTGAGAAAACCTGGGTAAACTCACCAATTAGTTGCAGCGTAGTATTGTTGAGAGCCGAGGAGTGGGCTGCGTGATCCCCGTCGCGCACGTCAGTTGAGCATCGTAAATGACGTACGTGTGAGGCGAGTTGCCATGATGACGGGCCGCTGGTTAGTTAGGTAGCCTTAGATTCCCGGTTTGGTGTTCAGGGGCTTACTTAGCTTATCACGATCTACCCGTAGTAATTATGTTTTTGCCGATTCGTTGGGAAGAATGGGGGTTTGGCTGTTACTACCACCAAGCTTCTGCTGGATTGGTGAATGAAACTTGGTTGGTGCACTAACAGATGGAGAATTGCTTCTGGACGGTCCAGATCTGGCTTCGATATGACTTCGGAGTAATATCATCCTGGCATATTGTTTTGGGCAGTCCGTGCAATCGGAGATCTTAACTGACACTGCAACTACCAACAACACGGACTCAGCGTACCAACTTTGGAACAACTCTTGAAAACTCGCGAAAGGCCAGTTCAACATCAGTATTGACACTTGTCAGTCTACATAATGTAGGGGCGGAGAGGTCCCGTGGTGTGCATCAACTTACTTACATCCTGCATTACGACTCTGGAGATCCAGCGAATGCTCACATGTGAGGAGAGTTGCATATGTATGGAGTTATCTCACCTTCCTCTTATGTGGCATACTGCTACCTAAACGTCCGTAAAAGATCCGATGATCTTATCTATCTATATCGACACGTTAATGTTATGGAAATCCTTGACATATGCTACTTACGAAGGTGCAATCGTCTCCATTGACTCGACCGAACGAACAACAATAACTGCGAAGTTGATTCGTGAAGATGTGGAATAACGAGTCGAACATGCGTGACAAGAGAGAATGTAGTAGATCCTGTAGTTGTCATAACGCCTTGATTCACAGATCTCAGTCTTTCTTTTGAACAACCCCATGGTATCATCATGGGAATCAACCCTTATGACTCTCATCAAGAGAAAGTCACGGCTTTAAAAATGACAGCAACCTCCATAATTTCCATCAAGAGCAAGGAGTTGCTCATCGCTCCGACTATAAATACCTAGGAAGAGCAACCAGTCTCGACATCTAGGACCCTCTGCTATACCTATCACCATCTCACATCCAAGCTCGCTCCACAGCAACAATACACAACTGACTCCCAGCTTTAAACGATACCATACGAAGATGACGACCCAGAGCAACGTTGCAAACACGATGCCCATCGAGGATATAGTTGATAATGCCAAGCCCGCTTGGAAGTGTTGCAAATGCGGGAGAATCTTTCCTCTCGATACAAAACGGTGTTACAGATGCCGGCACAATTATTGCAAATACTGCGCAAGAAGGGTGGTCCAATGAACTCGACTCGACTCGACTCGTCTCGACAACATGAGAGGGTACGGTTAGGCGAGCTACGAAATGCGAGATTGACGAATCTAACGCCTTTGCGCCGCTACGCCTAGAACAGTCTCGACTCCGGTACTACCTTCGAATGGTGTAGGTAGTAGGCAGACTTCGTCGTTGAGAACTGAAAAGTTTTCCTTTTTGTCCTGGCGGTACTTTGTCGTCCAGCCTCATAGACAGGTTGGTTATTTCTTGATTATTATAGGTTGTGTGATTCTCGCAACCGATTGCTTACACCCGCCGAACCGCCTTGTTTTCCTTTTCCCTTGACCATCTAGGATGTCAACAGTGAAAAACCTTCACTCTTTTGAAAAGAAAACAGAAAAGATCGAAAAATATACTTAACTGCAAGATTCCTCGTGTACGGATTATTGGTGTTTCCAATAGTCAAATTGCTCTCGGTGCTATTAATAAGAATTCTCATGTAGGGCCATTGCCATGGTCCATTAGTTGAGTTTAAGGAGACCTTGGATAGGTACTTGTAAAATGTCTGACTCGAGCTCGAAAATTCGAACCAGCAGGGGTGACGTGACTTTCGAATGATGTTGCTGTCGCCATCCACGGAATCAGTCAACTCCAAGGAGATAGACAACACAGTGCTTCGGTCTGGTGATCGGCGATAGGGCTAGACGGTTGAGAATCGAATGCTTCAGAGCCGCTGTCAAGTCATGACCTGCCTACGGCCCTACTTAGTGTGGTCGCCGACTGACCAGCCACTGGCATTTGATTCTTCCCGTCAAACACCATGGAATGACCAAGAGCCTTGGTGGGTGGTTCGGCAGAGCCGTCCGTCGACCGCCGGTGGGAAAATCTTTCGTACTAGTAAGGGTAGTCCTGGTATCGATCGCCGCGACTCTATTTTTGTGTGTGGACGTCAACTGCAGGTACGCAATAGGTACACATTCCTAGTGATCCTTGGACATTCGGCAATTCACTGTGGTTTGCCTGTCAGGTAGCCCTGTGATGTCTTGATTGCCGATCTGTGCATGAATGTATCTTGGCGACTTCGACAGCTATAATAGTATCAAAGCTATGATGCACGTGTCGTTGACAGAAGAAAGAGTCGTAACAGCAAGTCAACATCTAGGGACCCTCTTCATTCGCGGGAGATAGATTAGGTAGGCAGGTATCCTTATGAATCAGCGTCTTGTCTCAGACGGGAAGGATTCGTGACTTATTTGGCATGTTGACGGTCCTTTACGACTCCAGGAGGCTCTATCGATGGCAGACCCCGTTTGGGATTCGCATAACGCACATCCAAATAGATTGAAGGACGATACTAGCTGCACAAGGGCGCGCCCTAAGAGTGCATACCTGCTGCTTAGCTGTTAATCCATTGCGTTGTCTCGGCCAATCTCTGACGGCTGAGTTCATAGTCCGAGGTGATCACTTGTGAATCTCTCATTCTTGGTCTAGCGCCCACGATGTCGACTAGGTATCTCGCTACTCGTATGCAACGCGTCGAACAGTCAGCTTGTGCGGGTATCTCGACACGTTTTGAGATACGTATCAATAAATGATAGGAAGCGCATATGTACCGTGCATGCTGGACCTGACTGTCGCCAGCTGAGGGTGTGAGCGTGCCATGGAACTGGTAACCTGTCACGACTCACCGTTTTGGATAATGAATGTGAGTGGGAAGTGGGAGAGTCGTTAAGGCCAGCGAGGAAGAAGCCAATGAGCTGCCACGCGGAGGACCTCGAGGAACTGACACGACACTGACGTATGCAAGTACCCGACCACAGCTGGAGATACTTACACACCGCTTAAGTACATACTTGTACATACCTGCATCATTACTAATGTGGGGGTTCAGTAATCAGGCAGAGTGGAGACAACGCTGAGCCCTAAAGCAGCTAGCGTCCCCCGCTAGACAGCCACCATCTCCAAACGATCCGTTTCTTAGCCAAACCGACATCGGGTTCGTCTGCATTCTCACCGTTGCCCTGAATCAACATCCCTACGCCTCCGTGCTTCGGACTTAATTGACGGACGGGAAAGTCACATTTTTTGACTTCAATCTTCAAAGATGTGTGGAAGACCTTTGCCTCAGCCGTTCTTGCTTTTCTTTAACTGAAATTCGAACATAAGATCCTCCTGCATCGATCACACGCCAGGGTGTCCTTTGTTCGCCTCCTTTCTCCTCCTCAGTCCGGCAGAAAGCACGAAGTCACGGTGGCACACCTTGCCGGTTCTCAAGATCCGGACCCCAACCCTCCCCAGTTTTGACCTTTCCGCAAACTGCTAGACAGTAGTGAGCACAGCCAACCAGAGCCAACCAGGTTTAGCATGAAGCCGCAAAGGGCCAGGACCCAGTTCACCCTCCAGGGATGGGATGGATCAATGGATGGGCTGAAGTCGTGTAATCCGTAGTGTACCGTCGTGTACCTACCTTAGGTCGGCCTAACATCGCACGGTAATCCGTAGTGTCAACGGTAATCCGTACCCTTGTCACGGTTGGGTTGGGTGGGAATCCTGTCTATTGAATAAAGGCGCCCGCCATCTGTTCGCCGCAAGGCCATGACCCATGGGTTCCTCCCGGCCTCCGAGAATATATATGAGGGCCGCCCGCTGTTTGCGCTCCTCACTCTGACTCTGTCTCTCCCTGTCTCTTTCCCTCTCCCTTCCTCTCTCCTTCTTTGTCTCCTTTCCGTCTGATGTCAGCCGTCTAAGCCAAGTTGCAAGCTGCACTCATACCCCAACCACGTAGCTGCGCTGACATCGGCATTTCTTTAACCGCATGAGCGCAAGTTGGCAGTCTTGAATCAGTACAGCATTGCTGTAGACTCGCCCAAGATGCATATCAACAAGGACTCTTCGTGTACGTTGATTTACTCTCGCTCGCTCTCTTAACTTCCTTTGATCTATCCCGCGTTCTTCTCATCGACGCGACTGG
Source organism: Xylariaceae sp. X3-2 (assembly GCA_028637685.1). Lineage (NCBI taxonomy): Eukaryota > Fungi > Ascomycota > Sordariomycetes > Xylariales > Xylariaceae > Xylariaceae sp. X3-2. Next base: position 44,374 of record JAJFDI010000133.1, read on the forward strand.
ATAGATCTATATAATACATGTGTATTCGTGCACCAGAAAGTGAACCAGCTCAGACTAATGACAAACATCACCACAGTCGTGGGCGCCACCCTCGACAATGAAAAGGGTCAGGCCTACTCGTCCGGCAACACCTACCAGCCGGGCTTGACCGATTCTGACTACGACGATGCCAATGCCGTCGAGTGTCCTCCGCACACGACGGAGCGGAAAATCATGTCGCGTATCGACTGGCATATTCTTCCCTTCGTCAGCATCATGTACCTGCTCGCCTTCTTGGACCGCGTGAACATCGCAAACGCCAGGACCTTCAGTCTTGAAGCTGACCTTGGTCTCGTTGGAAATCAGTTCAACACAGGTACGTTCGCCTATTTTATCTTTTTTTCTACGTTTGCGCTTTTGTGATATCTTCATATATTTACTCACCGCTCACACAGCGTTGACGATTTTCTTCGTCCCTTACATCATTTTCGAGGTTCCCAGCAACATCTTGCTCAAGCGACTGTCGCCCCGGATCTGGCTGTCCGGCTGCATGTTTCTCTTTGGTGTTGTCTCCATACTTCAGGGCATCACCACGAGCTTTGGCGGTCTGGTACGTATGAAACCGTGAGATTCTGTGTCGCCATGGCGTCTCACTCGAACCATTTTCTCTTCCGGTTTCTGTGCGATATTACTGCTACACCATGCGTATCACGCATTGACTTCGAACGTGTTTATGCGAAACGTTTGCCACGAGTTGATGTTGCACTTACTTACGACTCACACAGCTTGCCACCCGCTTCTTCCTCGGTCTGTTTGAGACTGGAATGTTTCCAGGTGTGTACACCCATCCCCCCTTTTAACTAATATATACTAGGATTGGCATCTAATGAGTTTCTATAGGCTGTTTCTACCTCCTTAGTATGTGGTTTATATATTCACCTACGTATTACAGCACACTGCCTGTCAAATCTCATGTCGTGAGATATGATGCACCATGCTACTCAAAGTGCGAGATGCCTGCTTCAAGAAGTATGAGCTAACCCATCTGTTTCGCAAAGGCATGTGGTATAAGAAGGGCGAGGCCCAGAAACGGTACTCCCTGTTCTTCTCATCCACTTCGCTAGCCGGTGCCTTCGGTGGTCTCCTCGCATCCGCCATTGGAAAAAGTACGTGCCAACCACGAAATCGTGATGGCTGTCAAATCAACTAACACGGTAATTAGTGGACGGAGTTCGAAACTACTCAGGATGGAGATGGATTTTCATCCTTGAGGGCATCGTCACTGCAGTCGTCGCCCTCATCTTCTTCTTCTGCTTCCCTAGTTTGTAAGGATCCCCTTGCGATCTGCTTCTATCCATAGTCGTCAGGGGCTATGCTAATTCAACCATTCAGCCCCGAAGAGTCAACCTGGTTAAGCGATTCCGAGAGAACATACGTCAAGGCGCGTCTGCGGGCCGATCAGGGTAACAACGCCGCCGATCGCCAGATCGGACTCAGCGACGTCTTCTCGGTCCTGAAGGACCACCGCGTCTGGCTTGGCGGTTTCATGTACCTCGGCTTGATCGTTCCGGCTTACAGCTACGCCTTCTTCTCGTCCACCATCATCAAGACCTACCACTACGGCCCGATCCAGACCCAGCTGCACTCCGTCCCGCCGTGGGCTGTCTCCTTTGCCTTCTCCCTGCTCATCGCCACGCTCTCCGACTGGACGCGCCACCGCGCATTCTTCGCCATCGCACCCTTGTCTATCGCTATCGCCGGCTTTGGAATTCTGCTCTCCGTCCATACGAACACTACCCTCGAGTACGGCGCACTCAACCTCCTTACTATGGGCACGTACGGTGTCATGCCCATTGTTGTTTGCTGGTTCCAGATGAATTTGGGAGGTCATCACCGTCGTGCTATTGGCTCTGGTTTCCAGATTGGTTTCGGAAACATGTACGTTTTCCCCCTTTTTCTCTTCTTCCGCCTAAATAATGCAAAAGAAACTAACCACGAATACAGCGGCGGTATCATCGCCACCTACATCTTCCTCGCAGGCGACGCGCCCAAATTCACCAAGGGTTACGCCATTTGCCTCGGCTTTACGCTCCTCAGCGGCGTATCCTCTCTCCTCTACCTTCTCTCCATTTTCCTCGAGAACCGGCGGCGCGACAAGACGGTCACGACTGTTGGATTGTCCGAGTATGAGAAGACGGAGAAGGGCGATTTGAACCCGGAGTACAGATACATGTATTAATGCGATATGAAAGGAAAGAAACGAGAAAGAAATACCATGAGAATGAGAGAGAGAGAATGAGAGAATCGCAGTTTTGCGAAGATAACCTGCATTATGTTATATTGAAGATATAATGAAGTATATAGGGAGGGGGATCGTATTACATACTAGTAATAGAATCTTGATCCGTTTGATGATGTTAAGATCTTATGATTCTGCAGGATTTGACGGAGTACTTACACTCACTTCTTTACAGCATCATCTGCATTGTGTGCGAATTGACAGCTAAATTTGAGAAACATACAATAATATGAGTTCTCACTACCGATTACTCGTATATCGATCTTCTTCACAGCCGAGTCTTCCGATCATATTCACACAATCAAAAGTGAACCATGGCAACTCATGTTCCAAAATACCATGACATCCGGAACACTTCTCAATTCTTTCTTTTCTCAAGCCATATCCAGCTCTCAACTCACGCCTCTTCAAAAGGTGGAAATTGCATCTCTATAAGTCTATCTAAAACGGTTTAAGTCCACGGCGTTCAACCATGGGAATCCCAAGTTCAGCTCAGCTCAACATTAAAGCCTCAGGCATCTGATTCCTGGTTCTGAATGCAACATTATGTATCAAACTCCACTTGGAACTATACTGCATTGCGTATGGATCGAGAAGCTACGATTCGCATCAAAGAAAAAAAGAGGTTAGGTACATCCAAGTCCCCATTTTCTTTTCCGCAAAACTTCAGCGCGCTCAGAGCAGAGCAGCGCAAAGAACAGCTCTCTTATTAGCGTACGACTTTTTGTCCGACTACTTCGGCGTCTATGTCTCGTTCAACCATTTCTATAGAACTCAAGCTCGGAAACCTCTTGCTGAAATCTTGGAGATAGTCCTCCTTCTCCTGGAACGCCATGTCCAACTGGGACCTCCCAGTTAAATCCATCTCCACCAACTGCGACGAGCTTGTCCGGAAACCGGAAGAAGAAGATGATAGTTGTTTTGTCGGTGACTTGCGACCCGTTGGGAGGTTGTTCAAGCGCATGGGTTTAGGAGCAGGATTCGGTTTGGCGGGAGGCGCTGGGCGACTAACAAGAGTAGTTCCCTGAGGAACGTTTGATCGAATGCGTGCCAGCGTCTCGGATGAGCTGGTGGGCGGCTTTGGCGGAGGTCCGGCAGACCTAGATGCCAACTCCAACTCCTTTTCTTTCTCCACACGACTTCTAGCTGTCGCTTCGTCGGAGAACTTTCCGTACCCCAAAGCAGTACGTGGGACCTGCTGGGATGACTTCTGCGTCTCCTCAAGCAGATTTTGTACGCGGCTTTGTATGCTCGCAGCGCGTGAGACAGGACCAATACTCTTCGAAAGCAGAGCAGAGTCTCCTGCATCGCGCGCCGCCATTCTTTGCTTGTATTCCGCCGCGGCCGCTTCCACTCTTCGTTCCTCATCCGCCAGGGACTGCGCTTCGAGTTCGCGTCGCATTTCCGGGCTCAAATCATTATCGCCTAAAAAGTTCCCATCGTCGCTGCGTCCGTCAGTAGCCTCAGAGCCAGCAATGGGGGTCAGACTATGACGCTCCATTTCTCTGGACCGAGATGATGGCCGTGTAGAGGAGCCAGTCGGGGTTCCTTCAAATCGCTTAAAAGCTTCCCCGAATTTCCCTGCGATAATGTTTTTGGTACCCGCCAACGAAGTGAGACTCGACCGCTTGACATGCCCTTGTTTAGCGGCTTTCTCCTTCCTTCTATTATCCTGCTCCTCCATAGTTCGAAGAAATTCAACATTGGATTCGATGGCAGTGTCGTCTTGGGGCTCGATCCTCGGGGAACCTGCATCAGGAGATAACCTGGGTGAGGTATAAGCGGGCGAGCGGGATGGTTTTATTGCGATCTCGCGCTCGCGAAGATAGTCCATGCTAGATTCAAGATACATACTAGCTGGCCGTCCTCGACTCGAGCTCGAAGGAGACTTCAAGAGAGATTCCAAAAGTTCACCGCTCGGCCGCCCAGTTTCTAGAGATGGCCGTGACGAAGACGTGTGACCTGCGATAGACTGGGATTGCATCGCCGGGACCCGAGGACTATGAGCCGGTCGAGTAATACGACCTGTATCGAATCGTGATTGGTTCAAGCTCGTGAAGTCAGGCTGTCCAGGCAGGCTGGATGAAAGGTGCTGATCCACTGGCGGGAATCGGTGAATAGGAGGATAATCACCAATGTGCAAGTCGGGAGGGGGACTTGTCATAGTGCCGGTAGAAACCATGATTGGCGTTTTCGGAGTGCCCGGTGAAGACAGAGGCATACTGGATGAAATAGCTTGAAGTTCTGGGTTGTTGGAAATAATGGTAGAGGCTTTACTCTTTTCTGTCACGGGTCTTGCTGGCGCAGAAATGGTTTTGTGGGCTGGTCCCGGGCTTGGCGATCCTCGAAGGAATTCATTGGCACCAACGGACTGCACGCGACTCGGGTCAGTTATCTGTCTGCTGTCCGGGACCGGGCCGGACTTTGCCGGAGGTCTAACGAATGCATCATCGGCCAGGAACTCAGTCACTCGCTGACTGAGCTGTGATTTTGACCCATCAGAGTAAGGATGCGGCGATGAAGGGCTATCGAAATCAAAATTGGCGCCCTGGTCATGCAAGAGAGAAAACTGGTCGAGAGTCGGAAACCTAGAGGACAGCTCGTCGGCCCTCATCTTGCCACCCGTTTTGGAGTCTAGCGCAGCGAAGGGATCGCCAGCAGTAACTTTCGCGGGAGCTTGTAAAGGCGCGACCTGGTTGGTCGCAGTCGGTCTACCCCGACGCATGGGGGTTATATCGGGAATCACTTGGGCCTGTTGCTGGGGAGGTGGAGAATATACGGCGCCCACGGCGGGAGTGCCGCCAATCTTGCGATCAACGGGGACCTGTGCCTCTCCTCTTCGCGGTTCGGAGTGTGCGCGACTTGAGTAGATCTACACCGGTGTTAGCGAACGACCTAGAAAGACCGGAAGGGTGACAAACATCATGGATAGGCACTTCGCGACCCTCCATCAAGCAGCTCTCCCGCAGCACGCGGTAGATGTTGGGTCTAGAAGCCTGGTTCTCCTGAAGCATAGAGGCTGGCGGCCTTCATTAGCACGGCTGTGCGGTTGCGACCGATATTTGGACAGACTTACCAATTAACTGCTTCAGCCTATCGGAGAATACAGGGTAGCTAGGGAAGCGATAGCTCGCGTTCAAGATGGCAAGTTGCCCCTGATCCTCAAAGGGAGTTGTGTAGTAGCACAGCTTGTAAAGTAGGACACCCAGCGCCCAAATATCGGATTTTTCATCTATGGGTTGCTTCCTGTACACATCAACCATCTCGGGGCTTCTATATTGCATGGTAGTGTGCCTCTGGACGTCCTCGTCTATCATCCTGCACTCCGCGACTGTCTGCGGCGCAGGCTTGGGCGGCGCCGCCGAGCCAAAATCGCACAGCTTGAACTTCCTCTTCGAATTATGCATAGTAATCAACACGTTCTCAACCTTGAGATCGCGGTGCAGTAGCGGCGGCTTGAGGTAGTGCATGCAGGCGACACCCTCGGCGATGTCGGTGAAGATGTTCAGGATCTCGGGCTCGGTCAGACGGTGCTGCAATCGGGTGTTCATAAAGTCGATCAAGCCTCCCCCGTCGCAATACTCCATCAGCAAGAAGACTTCGTACCCCCCACCCTTCAACTCCGAGGCGTGCGAATCTATATAGGTGACAATGGGCCGGTGCCCCTTCAATCGTTTCATGGTCTCGACCTCGGTCCGCATCGAACGCAGCGTCTCCTTATCTGGCACCGCCACTCTCTTCAGCACGGCCAGGTCGGTCCCATCGACGGGGCGGGGGAGCTTGACGAGATAGACATGCGCAAAGCCGCCCTCGGACAGATACCGCTGTATTACTACCCTGTGCTCGCCGACCTGGATCTTGGTCCCGGGCACAAAGGTTCCGGCCGGAACGACGGGGCCCTGGGCGGGCATGGGGATTTGTTGTTGCTGCAGGTGGTGATGGCCCATGGCCATGGGGTTGTGGTAGGACGCCATGCCAGTAATCCGTAACAAATGGCAGTCAAACTACAGGACGATAGAAACGTGTGACCAGCGTGGTCGTTATATAAGTGTCGTCGCGGTGACGTAAGAGAGCGTAGGATGCGAATCAGCGGTTGGAGGCGGCGAAGGGCGGCAGAGGCGGACAGACGGGCGGCAGACGGAGACACGGGAGAGACGGTGGAGGACGGGGGAGCCTAGGATTTACGGTTGTAACATGGGAGCGATGGATGCAGACGCAGACACAGGACACAGACACCAAATCTATCAATGAAGGTGCATTTCTTCCTTCTGCGAGGACTCGAAGGGGTCAGTCAGGTCAGTAAGTGAGATCAGAAGCACAACCGGCTAGAGAGCGTGCATAAGCAGCAGAAGTGATCCGTGGAAATAATAAAGTAGGTCGGTACGGATTAGAAACAGGGACAGAGACAGAAGCAGAAGGAGACAGACAGACAGTATGCAGGAGGGCTTGTGATAACTGGAAAGAGAGAGAGGACTAGCTAGTAGACAGAGAGCTAGAAGGCAGACTAACTAATACAAATCTATCTCGCGGTGTCGGTCTAGTTAGTCGGATTCTCCTTAGTAACTGAATATTCCTGTACGTGTACATACCCGGCGTAAAAAAGACGGTACGAATTTACGGAGTACGGACCTCGATTGAGGAAGCGACAACTGATGTGCCAATGCCAGCAGCCAACGTGATAGGTAGGATAGGACAGGACAGCCAGTCCTTCCTGTAATGTCGTCGCAGCTGACGAGCCGACCAATGGCCGCGTGCCAACCAACCCCCGAATGAACGGCTGTTCGGCAGCTGGTGTCCTCCCCAGGTGGGTTAGTCAAGTCGGAAAGTTAGTTTCAACCCCCCCCGTTAGCTTCTGATTCAATGAAGCAGGCGCAGCTGCGGTCATTCCATTCATTAGGAGTTGGGACTATTATTATGGGGCAGTGACGTCTTATTGTGCATTCCGTATAAAAAAGGTACCGCCAGTAAGAGAGCGTGAGATAATACGACGTTGCCATAACTACCACAAAGAATCGCCAATAAAATTGTAAAAAATTGAAGATGGTTGTCTCTACGTCAATAAGAAACCTCTCTCCCATCCTGCGATGCATATGGCTCTGGGAGGCGTGGTTTGCCCTACACACTAGAGGGCCGATCTCCACGAGAATGAATCAATCAGGTACCTACAGGCGGCCGAGTTGTACCAACTCGTGCAGGGTGCGTTGGCGAAGCTCAACAAGGACCCACCGCATTGTGGGGACGGTCGCACTACGCTAGCCTCGAAACGGATCCGTGAGAACCTCCCTAGCGTACTTCGTAGGAACCGCCAACAACACGACGAAATGTCATTGGGAATCTGGGGAGAGAGATACGGATTAATCGCTGACCTTACCTTTATATCTTCACGCCCAGTTGGACTTGCTGGAGGATGCCATAACCGTTTCTCATCCGTAGATAGGCTGAAGTAACACACACTACCGACTTAGTTGCTATACAAGTAGGTAGCAACTCGAAGCACGTCGCCCAACAAAAAATTTACAAGTCTCCTTTCATTGCACTAGTTCCTCGTCTCCAACAGAATCTCTTCCTTTTCACACGCTACGGTCTCTTAGGCGGTCGGGTCGGGTTGGGTCGACACCCAACGCAGTCACAGTCCAAGGTTTCCTCTGCTCGGGGAACAGCCACGTTACTCAACACAGCTTCGAGACCGGACGGCCCGTGAGAGAACAGGTATCCGAGGCCGGCTCATGACAGGCATACCTACTTACTCGAATCCTCTGCGATCCCCAGGACCTTGTTATTGGAGTTGATGACTTCAGTTCTGATTTTCTGATTCAGGAAGCTGAGCTAAGCTTCCTCTGCGTGATCAAGAGTCAGGAACATGCCTTCCTTAGGCCCTATCTAATAAGTATAATGTGCATGAGGCTCGGGAAAGAGAAAAGAAAGGAGTGAGAAGAGGTCCTAGTAGCGGCTTTGTATGGTTGTCGTCTATCAGACGACCGGAAGCGGACCAGAAAGCAGTCGAACCACATCTGAGCTCACCTTTTTCTTTGTCACCACCACATGGGATCAACACAGTCATCACGTCAGGCGAAATATTTCTCAAGATGATCTTAGACATTCTCTCTCCTCTGATGTCATGGTGAAAAAAAAATCGTGAATCGTTCTATGAAGGGACTCTATCTCCCGAAAACCCAAGGGACTTGTCCTATGGTGTTTCCAGCATCCCTATTTTCTTATGTACACCTAGGTCGAACCAGAGCCGCCCTCAAAGTGCCCCCTGCTACTCGAAGATCCTGAGTTGTTGCCGTCTAATAAAAGTGTAGGCTTAATGTAGTCCTCGTCAAGCTGTCTGAATAGAGCCTGGGGGTCTTGTGTAGTAAACAACTGCTTGATAGCTGATCTGGTAGACAGAGGTGCGGCCGGCCTGTGACCCGATGTCGGGTATGAAAACACGCCTTCCTCATCCGATGCGCCGTTCGGCGTCGGTTCAGGACTCGATCTCCTCCGGGGAGACCTGCGTGCTGGTGGTGGAAGATCTGATGTGTCTATATCGCTACCAATGTCAGAGTCTGTCAAGCTGACTCGTTGTCCGAGAAGATCCTGTCTCTCTGAACTGTCCCCTGCACCACCAGCACGTAAACTCTTCCTGTTCAGACTCGTACCACGTGCGTGTGGCATAGGTGATCGGTGGCCCGAAACATAACTGCCTCGTTCAGGGCCTGCGCTGCGTCTGCCATTAGCAGACATTCTCTCCATCGCCATCGCTCCGTTACTTGGCCGCGGGTTATATCCGATGCCAGTGCCGGATCTTTTGTAGTAAGATCCCCCAGGCGCTGCTTCGATGTCGAATTCGTCATCACTATCCGCCTCTTCTACAACACCCGTCCTGATACCCAGAATCTCCAGCATACGAGCTGTGGTTCCACCAAATATGATCACCGTGAGTACCACCACGACCAAGACCGTAGCTTTCAGAGCATACGAGTTATCGCCGGTAAGGAGAGCTGCCAAGGCGACACCGACAGCACCACGCAGACCAGCCCAGAACAGCATAGCCTGGTAGCTGTACGGTAATTCATCATTGACTTCTCTGCCCTGGCGACGCGCTCGATAATGGTGATACCAGTTGATGAGCTTGGATAATGGGAAGACCGCGACCCATCGTGCTGCGCAAACCGAGGCTACAGTGACGATGACGAGCAGCGGTTGGAATTGGAGCTCCTTATCCGTGAAGAGTGACAGGCCGAGGTAGATGAAGATAAAGTTCTCGGAGAGTTGCGCCATGATCTGGAAAAAATATTTGGTACTGAGCTGTGTTCGTCGAGACATGTTGAAATAGGCGTAATGCTTCAAAGTAATACCACAGAATAGCAAAGAAACGATACCTGGTCACACATTAGCGTCTCTTTTGCTAGGATATCATGCGCATGATAGAATTACCCGACATCCTCACGGCCTGAGAAAAGAAGTAACTCGCGTACGTGATCAACACGATCAAGCATGTCTCGATATGCGGGTATCTCCTGAGGTAAGTAAACTTGAGTATCAGGGCTGTACCCACGCCGACTACGACACCGATACCCAAGCTGCCGAAGAAGATGAGAATGAAAGTGCCTATGCCTTTAATGAAGCTCAGGAAGCCGTAGGAAGCAGCATCATCGCCTTTATACTGTTGCGCCGTCTCGAAGATGACGATTGCAATGGCATCGTTCAGAATGGACTCGCCGAAAATGATCGTGTATAGCTTCGGGTCTACCTTGTAGGTGTTGAATATGGCCAGGATCGTTACCGGATCAGTCGCAGACAAAGTAGCGCCAACGGATATGGCGTCGTTGAAGGACATATCGAACCCCTGGGGTATCCGTGTGTACAGCCATAGCAGCAGACCAATGACGACCGCAGATAGAAATGTACCGGCGAAGGCGAAGACGAGAATCGTACCAATATTTCGGAAGAAATTGGACTGGTGCAGCTCGTATCCGGAGTTGAGGATAATCGGTGGAAGAAGAAGACTGAAGAAGATTTGGTAGTTGAAACTGATCAAAGTCGGGATGCTGGATTCGGAGGCGACTCGGAGGGTCAAGCCCACGGTCATTCCTGGTGCACAAACGGTCAGATTCTGGTTCTGTTTGCCTCGCTTTATGCGACGCTGCGGTATTATATGCTTTGCGTCGATTTGCGTCGATCGGCATTGAATTGATAGGAGAGAATGGAGAACCGACCAGCAAAGATGGAGATCACGGTCTCATGGACGGCCTGTACTTTCTTCTGCTGCAGCGTGTAGCTCGTGAAGAAGGCGATGATCAGGAGCACGATAGAGATGAAGAGCGCCCATGACAAGGTGATCTCTTTCTCTCCCGAATCCGTTTCTGTGCGATCACTCTGGTCAGAAGGTCTCGAAGCGCTGCGAAGAGGAAGAGATGGGTGCGATCCGTACCACCGGGGTCTTGCTCTTCGTCAGCGCGTCCTGGAAGACACAGGCTGGTATTAGTCTGGGCTTTGCATTTGCATTTGCGGCTCGAAAGTCCGGAAGAGAAGAGCGCATCGTCATGAACGTACTGGCAAGCTCCAGGCCATAGCTGGCGAGTTGCGACAACATGTTTGCGACGGCACCCCGAGCTCGATTACATGCGTTGCGAGTCGCTCGGCGTCAGCGCAAATGATGCTCGAACTGGAGGGTCGACGACAATGCGGGTTCTGTTTCTGCTCTTGCTCTGAAAAGAGCAGTGGCAGTGATGACGGCGGGTTTGCCAAGACACTAAATGTTAGATCGACAGAGTCGGACGGAAACATTTGAGTGCAGGTTTTAGGTCGGTGCCGATTACTGTTTGTAGTTTGTTGGTTGGTTTGTGCGCGAGTAAAGTACGAATCGCAGGAGGAGCAGTTAATATGGCCGGTTTTACAGCAGGATCAGTCCGCAGATGATAGAAAGTCTTGAGAACAACTAACTCTCATCTTCTTGACCTTGTCGCTGCTACAGCCAAATGTAAAGTATTCCATCCGGACTTTGTAAGTCAAAGTACGGAGTACAGATGTAAGGAATATTGATTGCCTTAAGGACGACCTGGGTAAGTATAGGGTACCGGTCGAGTACAGGAATGGGAGCCTAAACGCCTAGCGCGGGGTGGTTCATCACGGACATTATGTAATAAACTACTATGTAAGTAATGTCTTTTGTGCATAAGGTGGTTACATACCTAGCGTATGCACTTTATCGGTGCGCGGGGGATGGGGGATCCGCTTTCGGTGAATCCCCTCCGGCGTTATCGCTGCGGCGTGTGTCCGGTGACGGAATCCAGAACGTTGCTTTTGCTGGAGGAGACGCGTCACTCTTCAACTCCGGATATCCAGCCTCATATCGCACTCTCTTATCGAATCTGTGAGACCTCGTGGCATTCACTTCGTATCACCAGTCTGAAACTCTTCACTTCTTGAATTAGATTCTTAAACATCTACATACTATAGATGTACGGGTTGCCGGTAAAAAGGTTGGAATCGGTAAAGCAACCTGATTCAGAATCATTCATGATGGACGCTAGATCGGCAACTCATTAGTCCTCAGGGCAGGTATGATTATTCTTGGCAGTCTAGCCAACAATGTCCGGATTACCGGTAGAGCTGTCGAGTCTTTCGAACCGACATTCGACTCTGCCGGCTTCACATCTTCCCGAGGAGGTGTGAGACAGCCAGACAATGGCGAACCATGGCGATGGGAAGATGCTCGTCATTTGGCCGGTTTCAATGAGGTAAAATTCTGGAATCGATCCTCGTCCACGATTGCAACTTGAGAGGATCTTATCACAAAGATACCTGGCAACGGCCATCCAGCTCATGTCAACGACGGGTTGATGGCTTGCGATGTTCTTGGGCACAAGGGCACAACTCCCAACACAGTACCCACGCTACGCTGCACTGGGCTAGTACGTGCTAGCGCATGCGCTAAGCCCGCCATGGACAGTGTCTCTATCGATGTCTCAGACTGTACCTGCGTGTGCTGTCGCACCGCTTATACAGTGCAATCGACGCCTCGACACGAGTAAGTCAGCGGTATCCCGTAGTCCACCGGCCTACCTATTCTTATGACAAGTGACATCGTCACTATCTCCCGGTCTAGTAAGAGGCACACCTACTTTGCCTCTGGTATCCCAGAATGGAGTGTAGAATGAGGGCGGTTCAGTCTATAAAACTAATCCTCACCCAAACTACTCCCTCTAGCAAACTCTCTACTGCCTCCCTACTTGTCGTCTATACTATGCCTACTTACATGTCGTCCTCATCGATTCTTGAAACATAGGTCGATATAGAAAAAACAAATCTGTATGTCGAACTGATACTGAAGAGGTCCTCGAAGCCCGGATGAATGGCTTCCCTTCCGTGATTTACGTCTCTCGCCACTTACACCTATCCTCCTCTCCTATCAAGGGATCTTGGCGTAGTGAGCAGGGCTACTCCATCAAGACACACTCTCATACTATGCCATGAACTCGTCATCTACGAGTTCCCTGCGCATAGACGGCATGGCTTCGCCCAGTCTAAAACCGACAAACTCATTCGTTAGAAACGAGCTCACGCCGCAAGACGCTACGCAAGAACACCGTGATCCCAACGGGGTCCATGAAGAACTCCACGAGCAGTCTCCGCTCTTGCCGCCCCAGGGCAGTGATTACACGCCGTTTTTAGGGCCACCTGTTGCTGAGGTCCAACAAAACGATGAAGAGCATTTTCAAGAGACGAAGTCCGTCTGGTATCTCATTGCTTTGACGATATGTTTAGGAGGTCTTCAAGTCGCCTGGGCTGTCGAATTGTCGAACGGAACGCCCTACCTGCTATCCCTGGGGTTGAGCAAATCGCTCATGGCCCTCGTGTGGATAGCCGGGCCTATCACGGGAACACTCGTACAACCATATGTTGGCATGCTAAGTGATGGCTGCCGCGTGCCCTGGGGAAGACGGAAACCGTTTGTCCTTGGCGGTGCCGCTGCTACTTCCTTTGCCTTTATGTTTCTGGCCTGGCTCCGGGAGATAGTAGGGGGGTTTCTCGGTATTTTCGGCGCTGATCCCCAATCCGAAGGGGTGAAAACGGTCATTATCATCGTTGCCGTGATATGGATATATGTGCTTGATGTCGCTGTCAATACAGGTTTGTTATCCTTCTTTTGTGTTGCATTCGCAAGCTCCTAATACGGGTTGTACAGTTCAAGCATCGATTCGCGCATTCATTGTAGATTGTACGCCCTCGCATCAACAAGGTCAGTCAATCTTATAAGCTCTTGTCAAATGACAGTTCTCATCCATATACAGAGGCCGCAAACTCCATGGCCAGCAGAGTCGTTGGTCTCGGTAACATAATCGGCTACATAGCCGGCGGCGTTAACCTACCACGCTACGTCTGGTTCTTCGGCGCAACCCAATTCAAAGACCTCTGCGCCATCGCCAGCATAGCGCTCTGTTCGACCGTCCTCTTCAGCACGGGCACGATCCGAGAGCGAAACCCCTTACTAGACGGACACCCCGTCGAAGACCGCCCAGGTCTCCTCTCCTTCTTCGTCAAGATCTTCGCCGCCATCCGACGACTCCCACCCCAGATCTCCAAAGTCTGTGTCGTGCAATTCTTCGCATGGGTCGGTTTCTTCCCCATGCTCTTCTACACGTCATCATATATCGGCGATATCTACGTCCAGCCCTATCTCCGTGAAAACCCACACATGACACCCGCCGAACTAGACGAATTATACGAGCGAGCTACACGCAGAGGCACACATGCACTCCTAATATTCGCCATAACAAGCCTAACAACAAACATTGTCCTCCCCTTCTTCATCGATCCAACCTACGACAGCCACCCCGCCGCCGGCGGCCCCCTAACCCAAGGCCGCGGAAAAGCCGGCTCATCGTCAAACACCAGCCAAAACTGGATGAAAAGCCTCATAATCCCCGGCTTCACGCTCCGCCGCGCATGGATGTTCTCGCACCTCCTCTTCGCCGGATCCATGTTCTCCGCCCCCTTCGTCTCATCCATCGAAGCCGCGACAGCATTGATCAGTCTCATCGGTATAACCTGGGCCCTAACACTTTGGGTCCCCTGGGCCATCATCAGCGCGGAGATAAGTCGCTGCCACGCCATCCACCGGGCGAAAAAGGTGCAAATGACACATATTGCACACGAGGGCGATGGCGATCCCGCTCTAGATAATGATGAGCCAGAACCGGATCAGGCGGGTGTCATTCTCGGAATTCATAACATGGCTATTGCCTCTCCGCAAATGATCGCAACGCTCGGCTCGAGCGTCATTTTTCGCTTCTTCCAGAAGCCGAGAGGTGTTCCTGGCGATCATAGCTACGGCATCGTTTTAGCGAGTGGGGGTTTGTTCGTGTTAGTTGCGGCCTACTTGGTCCATAATATCGAAGACAACGTGTCCATGCCGCCGATGGCCGCCGCTATATATGCAGCGGAGTCAGGTGAGGCCGGTTTAGGTGTGAATTCGCCTACCAGAAATCGGAGTGTCGATACGCCCCGGACCAGTCTTGAACAAGCGGCCATAGCCAGAAACAGTAGTTTTGGCTCGGGATTAGAATATTGAGGAATTCCATCTTCTTCACAGTCTTAGAAATGATACAGAATCTCAACAGAGACTCCTTGATTGACACTACGTATCTATCTAGGTACGTAGGCGGGAAGTCATCTCTGCCAACGTAAAATAACGAAACAGGGTCAAAGTGTCAAAATATCAGCAAACTGAGCTAGATAGCAGTCAGTGCGAGGCCATATCCCGTCCAAGTATCCCAATCCGTCAGAAATTCCCATGAGAATTTGAGGTTGATCTGATGGTGCATCTGTCCTTCATTCCAGTCCGGGACATCTTAACACTCGCCGAGCTTTGTGGGTTGTTCCCCGGGCATGGGACCGAGCGAGACGTTCCAAGATGTATAGCCTGCCCAGTAGATACAAATCCTGTCGCCATCTGTATTGCAGAATATCTCATCACATCTGGCACTGTCGAAACTTGAGGTAGACGTGGCAGATGAAGCCATCGATGTGATCGTGGAGAAAGTCGTCATCGAGTTACCCTTGGTCATGTCCTGAGTCGGAGAGGGCGTTTGGGTTGCTTGGTGAGATGAGACCGCCGTGTGATCTGCCGTGTCCGTAGAGGCAGTACTCAGCTCGTCAGCAGTGGTCGTGACGCTATCATTGTCCAATCTTTTAATGCCTGAGGCCTTAGGAGTGTCCGTACCGGTGCTAGTCTTTCTGACATTGGGAGAAGTGGTAGTTTTGACAACGGTCACAATGTTCGTGACCGTCACGGTCACACTCGACTTGGAAGGCTTGGAAGCCGCCGTGAAGACAAGTGGCTCAACCGTTGCCGTGGCTGTGGATGTGACGACCACGGTGTGGTGGGCGTTATGAAGCTTTGACTCCTTCGGATTGTCACTCGGAACGAGGTCAATCTCAGGGTCCGGGATTCGGTTCATACCCGGGGCCGCGAAGACAGCAGTCATCATGAGATGAATGATGAGCAAGATGCCCAGATGAAAGATCGTGTGATGCTGCATTTCGCCAAACGACTGACAACGAGGTGCTGTTGGGGCAGTAGGGTTTCTTTAAGAGGACGTTAGATCCCTGAGAAGAACAATTCCAGGTCTACCCGCAAAGTTGATATTGGCGTGTTCCCTTTTACTGACGTTATTTATTCGTAGATGGTGAGATTCTTGGGCCTAATTTGACAATCAACACGAATATGAGTAGGAAAGGGAGAAAATAAGAGTGACCTCGAAAGCTAGAAGAGGAGAGAGATGGGAAGAGAAGTGGGAAAAGGAGGAGGAGGAAAAGTCTAGGTTATAGATACTCCCAAGCAAGCAAGAACGATGGCTGAACACGGAACGTTATGACATAGTCAGAAAGTAAGAAGAACATGAGGAAGGAACGTTATCTCCTTGCCGAGTATCCGGGAACTACTTCTAGCTGCCTCTCTCTGAGTTGCCGTCGATTGGACAATGCTTTATCTTTCCCTCAACACTCATCTATCCGTATTCCTCGGTGTGGTCCAATGCTTTCACGATTTTCCCTACCTCACTCACTGTTTGGTATTTCCAACCAGTAAGAGGAAGGAATTGAGACTCACCGGTTCCGAGAGCGTGCTTCCAATGCCATCGGCCGCTAGGGTCTAGAGGACTTGCCGGACTTCCACGAGCGGATCATGGCAGTTGAGTGACGACACTGGAACCTCACGATGTGTAGGCGTGTTTGCTCGCATGATCCAATCAAGCCCCGATCCAGGTAGCACGGAACCGGGCGAGGTGAGTTATCGTCCGCCCGGTGAAACTGCCGTACGGGTATTCACGTCGATGAGACTGGGTAGGCCCGAGATACGGTGAAAGATGGATCACGCGATGGCAGTCTGGCCTAGCCTGACTAGTCACACATGCGGAACTGATTGATGTGTCTGATCACATAAACTTCAGATGGTTCTATGCGTGGGAACTATCTAGGTGTAGAAGGGCAATACTGACTGGTGGATCAAGTATTCCCGCGAAGATACGGGTACGCCTTTTGATATCCTCTCTTCGTTCCCGGGCAAACTTCCACTTGCATCCAAGTTTTGGTCTCATTACGCATGCCGGTGCACAACTGCTTACTCCGGGCAATCAACCTCTCTCAGTCCCTACATCCATTTACAGGCGGTTTCCTGCCTTGATGAACAGCGTAGTGGAGACACCGACACCAACGAGCCAGATGAGACTTCGAACAGGTGCCCACTTGCGATTTTCCTGCATTTCGATATAAACGAAGTTGTAGGCCACACGGCTGACGATGTACGTGACGGCAAGTTTATTGATGGTGTCGGCGGGGACACCAGCGTGGTTGGCCGCGAGAATGGCCCCGATGAACACGCCGAGCGTCTCTCGTCCGTTGGACGCTGCGGCCTCACAGCGCATGATCTTGTTCTTGGTCTAATGTCCCCACAAGAAGAGAGGAGCCAGCAGATTAGTCACGAAACTGTGCTTGTCTACCTATATCGAGTGGAATATGGATGTAATGGGGAGAGCATCGCCTAATGCACGCTGGATGAACACCACCGGCATGCACTGTCTTGATCTCCAGACACTATTGGAGTAGATGGCGCATGAGACTGGACAACTTACAGCTTTACTGATCGTCTCGTCCTTCTGAATAGTCTCCTCGAACTGGCGCGGGGTGGCGAGGTCATAACTTTTGATGGCCAAAGTCTTGGAGTAGGTTCCAGGGAAGAGGGCGACCAGCCAGGCCACCGGGATCTGTATTAATGCAACGAGGTAAGCCTCCTTCTACTCTTTTCTGGTATTTAGAGGGATAACATACGGCATAGAACGAGTAGTTCTGACTCTGAAAAAAGGCAGACATGGCGATTGGCACGTCTATATCGATCCCACGGATGTCAAGTCTGCAGTGCAAATGAAGGAGTAGAAGAGTGTGATGGTTTTAATTCAAGAGTTGCAGTGATAGAAAAAGATTGTCGAGGGAGAATCAGTAGGGTACCTGGAGTCTGGATCTTGTGGGTCGGCCCGGTGAAGAGTTGCCTTAGAGATCTGCTTTAAGCAAAGTGTTCCAGAATCGTTGCTGTCTCCCTTGCAGCAGCCGCAACACTAATGTTCTTTTCAGCTGGCGGCGTTGATTCTCTTGTTCACTTTACGAGTAGAGTGTCATGTCGCAAGCGAAGTGGTGTTCTCCGGAGGGGAGTACCTCCGGAAAAGCTTAGAATTCTTACAGGACCTCACTTATATATCTCTACCGACATCTTCTCCATCTCTGCCTGTTGTATGCCCGCATGGCTGGTTCCAGAATACTCTGTGGCTGCAGGAGGAGAACAGACAGGATGCGTCACGACAGCTGAGTAATAGAACCTGTCAATACTAAGGGCCTTTTGTGGTGATAACTCCAACCATTGGAGCCGAGACTTGACTCGATAACAACAAGCTGTGTTGTATGCATCGTAGTGTCCAATAGGGGAGGTTTCGCTCGATGGCGTTGATTCGATGATGGTGTTTTTTCGCGTCGCACAAAGACTGCGTTTTTTTCTTTGTTGTCGATCACGGCGATCATCTGTAATAGCGATGCGACGTAAGACGTCGGAAGAAACCGTACTTTTGTGAACGTAAGGAAAGACTGTTGTTTCATACGGATTACATAGTTCTAAAAATATTGACGTTGTCTTAACTGTGTTTATATGGCGACTTTACGATTACAGAAAACACCGTTCTGTGCGGATTAACGGATTTTCAGGTAGGAAATGGGAATCGCATTTCGGCATGGGAATTCACTCAACTGTTAAGCGTGTGTAACCAATGAAACGAATGGGGTAAGTCGGGAAGCTAAAATTAGAACGAAATTCTTCATGGGCGGGCTAGGGGATTCCGTTGTCAATGGAATTACGTGCATAGCGGAGAAGTTTAGGGGCCGATTGGCAGGTCGAGACGGGCGGTAGGAATTCTCCGTTGGAATACGACTTTACTTGCTAACGTGTCGGGTAGTTGAAGAGTTGACAAGTATGTGATGTGAACTTCACAGTAATTCTTATGAATGTGAAAGACGACGAGATGATTTTAATATGTTTTTTATTATATTATTCTATTATGTACAGCTCGACGCTTGAATCGTCGCGAGACTTTTTTGTACATCTATCTTTTTGTCTATCATTTGCAACGCTCGAGAAAAATCATATTCGCTTGATGATGATGATTAGGTGAAAATGCAGGTAAACTCAAGTGATTGACGGATCGTCGTCTTCACTTAAGCCTTGGTGATCTTGACGTATTCGCAAGTAGGGTTGTGGGGAGCACCGAGGGTGACCCAGGCGAGGGACTGGTAGTAGTATCCGGAGAAGTACTGCCAGCAGACAGCCCATTGGTCTATAAGAGATAATAGTCAGTACGGAATTCGCCGTTCAGTTTGAAATGAGTATGTTTAGTTGAAGGGTGGTGGCTGCGGATGTGTCTCTTTTTCCATGCAAGATAGGGATGCGTGCGCATTGGATTTATGTGTTCGCTTCAGGAGACGCAGCAGGGCGCATGTTGCCCAAGAAAAAAGCAAAACCAGAGGATAATGGATTGGCTCCAAAAACAAACGAGGGCTGAGGAAAAAACGGAAAATATTGGTAAAAACTTACAGTAGGCCTGGTTCTGGAGCTCAGCGGTGGGCACAACACCGGGGACGAACTTGGAGTCGTCAATGTAGTTGTAGCCGAAGAGAGAACCGGTCTGGTCGAAACCAACGGGGAACTCGACGTTGCTGACGCCGAACTGGGGAGCAGCAATGTTGCTGGTCGACTGGTACTGGATGCTCATGGCCTGGTTGACCGTGGCGGGCTGGCCGTTGGGGTCGGTGTAAGGAAGGTTCCAGGTCAGGCTACCAACAACCGCATCGCCGACCTTGCTGGCGCTGGCGGTGGAGTTGAAGTAGTAGTCGAAAGTGCTTCCGTTGGAGCTTCCGGAGTAGCACACAGCCGAGAGACTGGCGCCAGTGTGGCAGTTTCCAAGGAAACCTGGTGATCACATGTTAGTCCCGTGGCCTTTTGGATTTCTTTCATGGTGCTTAAGACGTACCGTTGATCTTGCTGCCAGTGCTTGTGCCCTGGACGTGGAGCTTGAAGGGACCCTCCTGGGTTTGCTGGGCGGAGGCAGCAGTGGCGGCAGCGCCGAGGAGGAGAGCGGAAACTTCGAACTTCATGGTGACTGGTGGGAGGAGAAGAAGATGGTGATGTTACGGTGGTAGTGTGATGGTGAGTAGAGATGGTTCTGATGCAGTTGAGGTAGCAGTATGGCTTTTGAAAGCAAATGCCATGCCATATTTATATTTGATCTTGAACATACGGGTCGCGAAGATACGAGTCAGCTCGTTAACTCAAGCCCCATCCCTGATGTCCTGGTTAGGTAGGGATCATCATGGACCGAACATGGACCTGGATGGGAAAACTGGGGAAGAGGATCGTTCCCCTTGCAGATAAGAGTGGGCGCCAGCACAGCATGCGGCTTGAGCTCGTATTGCGTACGGAGTCGGTAAGTCACGAGAAGATCATTCATTTTCCAGATGGGTAAGTGGCGCCAGCATAGCACAACCCGGGAGGATTAGAACCCGCAAGACCAAGAGACTTGATTCTTGCGTCTTTTGATATCTTCTATCGACTCATCAGGATTAGCACTCTCGCCCATGTTTTTCCAGAAAACCACAGCCATGGCAAAAGAGAGGCCATGACATAGTGGTCTCCAGGGGTTCATGACGCAACAACGCTATGTTTCAATAAACACTAGGGATATCGGCAACCACGACGATTGATTTCCTGAATGTAGAAGGATATGTTAGACATTCGTCGTGCAACGGCAACGGCTTGGCCGCAAGAAGTATTCTTCTCAAGCTGAAATCGAGTCTAGTTTTCTCCATTATCTCAAGGAGAAGAAGCAAAAGCAGTCAACAACGCACATTCGTGTTCGGCTATCGTAGCCGTCGTTTAGCGCCTCGCCAACCACAATGATGTTGAGGACAGCGCCCACGTATCAACGCAGCATTACGTTTCTCACTTGGCAGCGAGGCATTGAATTCAGGTGGCGATACTTGGGTTGGGAAATGGCGCTACACGCAATGGTATCGACGCCGTCTGATCGGCCACTTATGCGAAACGCCCAGCATGGGTTGGAATGACAAAGCCGTACTCAGACAAGTCGTTAAGTCTACAGCCGGAACTTCGTATATCGATTCAGTCCAGCGCTGAAGGAGGACCGGTGTCTGTTGGTGATACTCATGGCAACGAACGGGCTCCACTTGTGTCCTTGGAAGCTGGGAGCACCTAATTAGACACCGACACGAGCGGCTAGCGTGTGGAAAGCGTGGCCAAGGAGACTGCAATTGCCGCAACATTTGATGGGTCCATACGGCAAAACATGGGGTCTTGAATGCGGGACATGCGGAAGCCGGCAGTTGGCAAAAACTTCAAGGTACTATCGAAGAGGATGTTGCATAGGTACTGTAGGTTAAACGATTCCCAGCTCGGAGCAGCCGCCGGAAAGTCCGATAAAGCATTTCAGATAGAATCGAAACTTGAAGCCTTTGAAGTGAATAAACACGATGCAGTAGCACGTCCAAGACGTGCCGCAGACAGAGCTGCGCGTTCAGCAAGAACCTACGTACTGTCTCCTATGCTGGTAGGTACCCAATCGAAAGACTCTGTGCTGAGGCAACGTTCAGCAACGGTAGGCGTCTTACCGTGCGATTCTCATGGTTGCCTCTCACGTACGATCAGGGGTCGTAGGCAACCCACTATCGCCTGTTTGTAACGAGTTGCGGCTCTTATCTAGGTACCGCCCTCAAGGTAGATCGGATCAGGTGTGCCGATGTATCCTTGCCACCATCAACGAATCGAGAAGCGGAATGCCTCACTGAATCAGTGCTGCTGGGAAACGCAGTCGGGCCTTGATTTCCTTCAAACGACGATCGGGTTGGAATTTCAGTTAGGCGCACTTGAGATTACGAAGTACTCCTAACTCCTGACTCCTGAGTAGAGGAGTAGGTAGGTTATAGTGAGTGTGCCCGTCAAGGGTTGCTAGACATGCCCAGGACGCAGCTCCTGACGGCGCCGAACAAGGAGAGAGGGAGAGGAGGCAGCTTGCAAGGAGTTGTGATTAAGGTCGACACATGAACTTCAAAGGGGTAAAAGTTGGACACCTTCAGCTGAGACTAGAGCGGGAGAGCAGGTGCTAACGATGGGTAACTAGTCCCAAAGGGCAGTGGTGGATGCTACCCCTCATTCACTAAACCGCGCTTGGGCTAGCGTCACTTAACGACGACATTGAAGTTCATGCAAGTCAACAGCGACCGCGAACCTATGGAAGCCACGGTCTGGCACTCTGCGGGTCCGCACGCTAGAGCCCGTCGGGGAACTTGAAGAGTCTACGGATTGCGCTAGTACGCATTCTAACTAGCGTCCGAAACACCGGGACATGGACCCCGGCCGTCTGTGGGGTCCTAGCAGGAAGCTCCGGGACAGATGGGCTTGGTTTCGGACGGGGGTTACAGCTTACATTCTAGGCATCCCGCTGTCAAACTACGGTAGTAATAGACACTTTGGCTAGGTAGGTTCCCTCGTGAAGACTCACATCTTTCAAAAGGTCTGACGAGTTAACACTTCAAATGTCTCGCCGATAGTGATGGCACCTACTGAGTAATCACAACTCGGGCTTTCTATGAGAGGATGAATCCTTGATAATCCTCAT
Organism: Xylariaceae sp. X3-2; assembly: GCA_028637685.1. NCBI lineage: Eukaryota > Fungi > Ascomycota > Sordariomycetes > Xylariales > Xylariaceae > Xylariaceae sp. X3-2. The sequence continues at coordinate 66,871 of JAJFDI010000133.1, forward strand.
CGCTGAGCGAAATTATCGACGGATTACATCACATGCCTACATCATGCAACGGATTATGTATCGTTGTATCAACATTCAGAACGGTTTATCATACTAACTCGACACGGAATGGGAATATTTGAGGCACTTGCTGGATCACATCCATGGAGATTACCGAGTGTATGGAACAGAGGCCGTTTTCACTGTGGATGAAGGGGCTTCAAGGGTGCACTCTACTAAAATCAAATAACCTACGATTTAGATATCTTAGCGCACGGCATAGTCCGCTTCTACAGAGCTGAGATCGCGCTGAAGAACGGCCAATAGATTGCGGGCTAATACAGATTAAAGTGGTAGTAGTATAAAGTCAGCGTGATATCCAGGTATGTTTCGGACAGATGCCTGGTTAACACTCCTATGGGAAGCGTGTAAGTACTTCCTCGATTGGTTTGGACACTTGTGATAAGGTGATTGTGTTATCCTACTGCACATTGCTTCGGTGACATCTCGCCGATATCACATGTTACTCTACAAGCGACCGATTGAAATGGCCGGGTTACCCGTGAAAGCGCACGATCGTGACTCTTAAAAGGTGCCCCAAGGTTGCATTCACTGGCACCAAATACCATAAAGTCTACGGAGTCTGTAAGCTGTAGGCAGTCTTCACGATCCTATTCTGCTTGAGGAAGTAGAGTAATTCGCGCGTCGGAATAGGTGCTGCGGCTCTCTAAAATCGGTATCTACGGAATACAAATTCCTCAACAAATTCCTCAAACCATGGATACGAATGGCACTTGTGTCTGTCGGGAGGTGACACTCTCCGGCACTCCGTACTTCTCGCCTTCGGCAACCAATACCGAGACTTGCCTGCCGCTTCCCTCGCCGTATTCCGTAGGATCCGTCACTGCCTTCAACAAGAAACCTTCTCCTCACTGAGCGAGATTGCCACTCACAGTTCCTACCCATCTAGCCCAATTGGGTAGGTCGTCTGAGATTTGAATTTGAAGTCAAGGGAAGGTGCGCAGCGAGGTCTCCCACACCGTACGGCTAATAAGCGTAGAGTAGGTAGCACTGTCCTGCCAGCTAGCTTTAACTGGTTAGAGCCAACCCGTCATGAGCTTAGCTCGGCAAAAGGACTCCCGCTGAGAACGCAATGGAACAGTAAACATCACACTTCCTCAACACCAGAGGAGGTCAAGCTCATTCGCAAAAGCCACGGATCGACTCGTTGCGATGCCGAATCGAAGCATCTGCGCACGTGAGAGCTGAATGGGAGTCCAATAGCTTCGTCTTGATTTGTAATTCGTGAGTGTGTTTTCATTTTCCCATTCCCTCCGCCAACCCATTTTTGTATACAGCAGCTTACAAAATTCATTCAGAACGCATTTCGTCGTGTCCTCGTGGCGATTTATTCGTGACGAAATCAATAGACATGATCCTATCCCATTAGGTCCGGTGCAGACACACGCTATACAATGCGGTCTTTGCGGATAGGGAATAGAGGCAGCGTGAAAGGCGTGGCTCCATCGACATATAAATATGCGGCGGCAGCATAAACTGTGATGAGTTAGCATGCTGGTCCATCTCTTTGAGAGAGATATCAAATGCGACCTACATGATATGGCGGCAGTGATGAGACCAAAGACGCCCGAAGCTTTAAGACACATCTCGCTATCAATCATATGGCCGGAAGCGAGCAAGATAAGTGTTAAGTCGGCGCCGCACAGGAGACCAAAGAGCACATAATTCGCCTGGCAAGCACCCACGGTGAAAATAAACGTGAGGATGAACCAGGACCAGACGAAGAGGGCGACAGCCTGCGAGAAGTCTTCCGCCGGGATGCCCGTCTTCGGGTCACTGTAGGCGGCGAGAATGCCGGCTCCGGGGATGAAGATGGTGGAGTAGGCCAAGTTGAAAGCAGCGTAAGTACAGAAGATTGTCGCGCCGAACTGATGTATAATGTTAGTGATCGAGGTTGCGAGGATGAATTCAGTAAGGGGTTATACGCACCACGTTGCCGGCGCAGAAGTCGATGGTGCCGGCGATGAACTGGGCGATTCCACCCATCCAGATCATGTTACCGACTACAATGTTTGTGGTAGTGACACCCAGGGGAGCGAACTCGAAAAGGGAAAGGAAGTATAAGCCCTGGCCGAACGCAAGCAGACCTAAGGGATTGGCACTGGCGAACTTCGTCTTTCCATGGTTGCAGCATGGGACTGGAGCAATGGACGAGGACGACTGCTTCTCGATATCGCGGTCCGCGAGAATTTGTTCGGAAGACATTGTGAAGAGGGTTGAAGCTGTCGACAAGGGGAAGGTAACAACAACACGTGGGTTACGGTCCACGACGAAGAAGACAAACCCTCAAGGTCGTCTTGGGAAACTTTTGATTGGAGGTGAGGCTCAACTGAGTAACTGGTTGGTCATTTGGAGGGACATGAGCAAGTTATATATCTCAGTCGTTGGACGGTCATCTCACCGGATCATCATGGAGAGATACCAGCAGAGCCCGGAGACACAATTGGCCAAGACTTTTCAGCTTGATACATAATCGTATCAAAACCTGGTTTCCATGTTTCTATCTAAAGTAAGTGCATTCGACTTACAAATTCGTGGAAAGGGAAGCATGATCAGTAGTAATCCTGGCCCGGTTCTCCAATGGCACAGGGTAACATCAAGGACACACTAACCTCGAGAAGGTCTAGC